>CM017193.1:36160145-36352645 GCA_004837865.1 Musa balbisiana
ATCGACACCTGAATATTAGTCTAAGTCAACTAGTTAATTACATTTTAATGATCGATCGGTATCATATTTTCGAATAGTACCTCATCTTGAACTCGACACGATGTAGTGATATTTGCACCGAGATTAACGCACCACATTTCTCATGGGCATCATATCATACTGAAGTAACAACTCTAAGAGACCATTATTAAAGAAAGCTAACAAGTATATCTCAAATATAATTTTAATTTTTAAATTTATTTGACTTGTGTACTTAGCTTACTGATTTAAGAGTCAAAGGGGTATTATTATAAATACCTCAATGTAATTTATGTAGGGATTAGGCTCATATCGATGAAGTTCAACGTACGACTAACTTAGAGAAAAGATCCAATTGTATCCGAATAAACTTTCATTTTAGATAATCAAAATCTAATTTAACAATATATATATATTATATGTATGTATGTATGTATGTATGTATGTATGTATGCATATACTTTTGAGATGATTGTTAGAATTGTATATATGTTCTTTACACGCCTCCCCAACTTTTGCTTAGACAACACTTTGTCTTCTTCAGCATATTAAGTAGCCATGCTTCCGGTGACTTGTATATCTCTTCACTAAATTCAGCTGCTCCAGTGGTACATCTACTTAAATACAATGAATTGCTGCAATTAATGGTATGCCAACTTCATACATGAATTCTCTCTATCTTCTTTGTTTTGTTGGACTTCCCTTCATCACCACTATATTCATCTATGTTTTCCTGGATACAACCATTTTCCAAAAAACCTAGAATCTCACATGTTGTAAAGCATATGGCATGTCACATAACTTGTCATCCATACAATGATGCCATATGGAACATCATGTCCTTGCTACCCACATGAATGATTTGTCCAATCAGTTCCACTGTCATTTGCAAGATTCTTGTTGACTTCTTCCTACATCTATTGGAGCCACTTTGTTCTTATCCAAGTTTTAATCATTTTCCTAGGACATGTTTCAATTTCACAGACCAAGAAGCTGATCAAACCCTACCCCTTATTGGCCTCCTGTCTACATCTAAATCCCCACAATTCTGTTGCTTTTCCTTTTTCAGATCATTGTATGCTACCTTTCTCTGTATGCATTAAAATTAACTAAATGAGCTGACTCTTTCAGACCATAAAACACAGCAGCATATATTTGCAGTGGAATAATATAAATCAATCACATTTACATCCTTTGCCTTTTTTTTCTTTTTCATGTCCCTTATCAAAGATGTAAAGGCCCAAGGAATAATATTTACTTGATGATATCTACAGCATTGGAATCTCAGACTACTCATTTTCCTCAGAAGTTTCATAGGTGAGGGAAAAGTCATGCTTGAGGAAAGGAAGAAATTACTGAAGTAATTCTAGCACCAGCTGCCATCTCCATGAAGCTGGAGTTTGCTCCACGAGTGAGGCAATGCTCATCGATGCCTACTTCACATTGGTATCTTGAAGTTTCTGTTTCCAAGCGAAGAGCCTCTTAATCAGCAACAATTTTCTGCTGTTTGAAGCCAGTGATGTTTGCATTGGATTTGCATCTCATTTGTCCTTTTCTTCATAAAGTTCTTGCGCATAGTCCTGTTGCCGTCAGCTGGGTTTTGGTGGCCTTATCTTGCAGTATCTACACTGGCCAGCCTGTTGATACACTAACCATTTCTTTCTGGTCCAGATAAAACCCTTGTTTCTACTAATCACATGCTTGGAAGTCCAAATCAACCCAGTCGAAGCACCTGTTGGGTAGTACAATGTAGCAAACAGTTGGCACATAGATAGTTTGGAGTGTGGACCTATTGTTTCTTTGCGAGTTGGATGAGCAGAAGGGATCGACAGTCACAGAAACAATTAACCTCTCGATGGTAAAGTTGAGGATGTCTGCATTTACCTTTCTCAGTCACAGAAATTAAGGATAGAATCTGTCTTCTATCTGTCTTCTTCATGAGTCTAGATTTGCATTTGAGACCAAGTTCAATGCACCGAAGAGATGTCCATACATCGATGAGCTTTTGAGTCTCGAGAACATTTCAGGGTTGTGGTAAACTGGTGCTCCTGCAGGTTGCATGGTTCTCTCCGTGGATGCCGATAAAGGAGAGGTCGATGTCTATGCGGGTGGCATGTCTGATAGCAGCAGTTCGTATGGGCAGACCAAACAAAGATTGTCCCATCAAAGACATAACCCAATAACTGCAGAATCGTACATCGCAATAATTCATGCAGGACCATTTTGTCATTGCAGAGCACAAACAACAAAAAGTGTGGCTACTGTCTCTCGCCATCTTGCTGCATCGCCATTGGTGGAGCTTATCAGTTTTGTTAATGTCTGCAGATCAAGTTTATCTCGGATGCACAGATAACCACAAATGTCGTCGCATGCTTCTGAGTTCCATCTTGGTAAATACCAGCGGATTCCATCTCTCCGAATTGTTGCATCGACACACCCGTTTCTGAGCTCCATCCTTCGCATCTTTTCCCTTCCTGAAACTGGTGATGACTGCAGCGCCCATTCTCTCTATCTCGAAGGATCATTACTCAGCCGTAGTCTGAACATTACTATTCCGAAACTCCTGTTTTGTCCTACCACTTGCAAATGATATATACTAACTCACAAGATTCTGGTTGTGCTTGTTTCTATGCGGAGTGTAAATGGAAACGTACTGCAACCTGGGCTATCTATATATCCAGTGTTAGGTTGCACTTGAGGATGGTAGGTGGCAGCTCTGTCAGTGATCAGACTCCCGGTTATTTCCTCCTTGCCTTTGCGAGTTGGAAAAGGGTCATACGGGGGGAAGTAGTGCGTCCTCCACACCCTTGTTGGGCTGATTGGCAGTACCCTCCAGCATCCCAACTCAAGGGATAGTCTCCCGGCCAAGGCTGTCCGCAGGAGGAGGATTTTAATTAGCTCTTTCCAAAAGGTATAGTCCTTTAGATTCACCTTTTACTTGTTTTCAGCTTCAATGATAGGGAAGCAACTCATGTTTGGCTTTTGTGCTCCTGTTCCAACCTATTTCTGGGTCCTCTTCCCGTCTGTGCGTTGCTTGTTCCTTTGCCTCTATAAAAATTGGTCTCGATTCATCTAAACATCTTTTGACTTCAAACTCTTTCTCGACATCATGTAGACATGCTTTTGTTGTCACTTAGTCTTTCCATATATGTGCAGGCACTGATTCCCCCCCAGGCTACTACTGCAAGTCCACCCACTACCTGAGGAGGTGGAGAAGGCTTTTGAGAACGGAGATGGAATCTCCTCCTCCGGAGACACCAGAGCCGTCGGCGGAGACGACGACCCTCGATCTTTCCCTCGCCCTGGCCGCCTCCTCGCCTTCCTCCGACCACGAGACGAAGGATGTGAAGCTCTTCCATTGCCTCTTCTGCAACAAGAAGTTCCTCAAGTCCCAAGCTCTCGGAGGCCATCAGAATGCCCACAAGAAAGAGAGGAGCGTGGGGTGGAGCTCCTACCTTTACCTTGCGCCTGCCGCCGCCGCCACCACCATCCCTCCTCCTCAGCACCTGAGCGCGCCGCCGCTCCCCATCGCCTCCCACGCGTCCAGGTATCTTCCTTCCGGCAACTGCTCCGAGAGCTTCGGCTCCCGCAGCGCCCCCCGGTTCGCCGCCGACCACCCGTTGCTGGCGACCGTGAGCAGCGGCAGAGCAATGTGCGCCGCCGGAGACCCCTCCGCCAGCGGCGACGGGACCATAGATTTACTTAACTGGCGAAGGGGCTCCCGCCCTCAGCAGGAGCCACCCGCGGACTTCTCCGCCCCCGCCCCCGCCCCCGCCGACGGCGAAGACCAGACCGAGCTCGACCTGTCCTTAAGGCTATAGTGCTCTTACTGTTGCTTGGTTTTTCTTATCAGTTCACCGCTTGTGTTCACTGCCGGTGTACGGTCTTCTTCTCTTGGCTTGTTGAGCTGGACCGGAAGGTCGCACAGGCGGACGGGTTGAGGGGGGAAGGAGAGGATGAAGAGGACACGTGCATGTGATGTGGGTGGCGTTGTGTGGTATGGTGGTGGGGCCTGGACATAATGTAAAGGGTGTGCATTTAGTGGATGCTGTTACATCACCGCTCTCTTAATCTCCCTTTTTAGTTATTATTATTATTATTATTATTATTTATTTGTGGATATATATTTGTATGCTTTTATAAAATCTAAAAAAATTATATATTTTTTTTATGTATTTTAAATTTAAATTAGTCGATGTGGTTAGTCTGAGCTTTGATCATACGTACTATTTGGGGGATGCATAAGCCATATCAAAATTATTAGAGTAAATACGGTAGCTTAAAATAAAAAAAGCATCGATATATGGTTGTGATGGGATGGAGTATCTATATATATATTCGAAGGAAGCAAAGAGCTTGGAATAGAAGGCAAGTGGTGCGAGATAAGCGAGAATCTAATGGTGCACTCCTGTGGTAGACGACGACAGTAGGAATGATTTGTTTGTCACCATCTTCGCAGCATAAAGCACCTCAATGAATGCGGATTCTTGCTAATGTGTTCGCCACGTCGTCGGATTTAAATAGAGTAGGCACCTTTTTACATATTAGTTCGACCTTCCAAATTTTAATAGAATATATATATATATATTGAAAAGATTTGTTTTTATTTTTTTTTTCAGATGTTGCCCTTTATTTTCTTTATTACTCGTAATAGTATTTACTATCGCTCGCCACCTCAACCTCACCATCATCTATCGCTTACTATCTTGTCCTTGTTCTTATATATCGCTATCATCGTGCCGCTACCCACCTTCACTTTTATCTCTTATCTTAAAACACACTTTTGTCGTTCTTTGTCACCCTCACTCTCACCCTTTGTCTTATTTGCCACTATCGAGATGCGTCCAAGATCTTTGCCCTCGTTGACGCTTTTATTATCGACCTTTACTGATAATTTTATCATCAACCTTCCTCTATTATTTTTATCGACTCATCCTCCATTGCTAGTAAAACAATATAATTAACCTCTCCCATCGTTATGGATAGTCGACGTATCGAGGAGGACAAAGGCTTTAAAAGGAAACCTTATTAGTGTCTCGACAATGACAAATGAGGGTCTTAGCAATGGCAAAAATAGATAAGATAAATGTAAAAAAACGATGATAAAAACGATATTCATGTATATATGTCATTTCAAATTTGGAACGGATGGGTGTGGAAAGGCCATTAAAAGGACACAGTAAACCCAAGTGAATGTGTGCAAGTAAGCAGTATGGTGAGGGTGCCTTTTATCACAAAAACCTAAGCAACTCCGCTTATTATACGAAGTACAGTCGCCCACAAACAACAAAAATATTACAACGTAGGTCTTCATGGTGATTCCCTACGACCTTTCTAGCTACCAAATACTTTTCTTTTGTGTTCTTCACCTTCCTCCTCCCCATTGATCATGGATACATGATTTGAGTGTTTGGCCACAAAACCTAATAGGTTACAGGTTCAGACAAGAATCTATATCCACTCCTGTGTCAAAGCTCGAGGACAACAGTCGAAAGACATAATATCACATGGTGGGAACAGCACTAAATTATCAAAGTACCCAAATCAATCTATACTTAGGAATTTATTTTGTTACCATCAGTAGATCAATCAGCAATCAATGTCAAAAATAAATATCATGAGGTTGATTGTCAAAAATAATTATAGAATTATAATTATGTATCGAATCGATCCGATTTGATCAGGTTTGATCGAACCAACTTTGAAGGGAGATCAAAACATACTTGAGGCATAATTATGAAATATTGGGTTGAAATAGGAGAAGGATGTCGACACTCATCAAACAATTTTTGCCCCGAAAAATGGAATCCCAGATAAATCTATATATATTGTTTTTTTGATCTTACGAAGAGAATTAAAGTGTATACAAATAAATGATAGTTGCACAAGCGGCACTGCTCGAGACTGTGTAGGACGTTGGAAAGGACAGCGAGAGAAAGAGAGAGCTCAGCTGTTTATGTGTTAGATGAGTACCAAAGGCATTATTAATTATGAATCGCATTGGAACTATTTGAGTACATCATGAGTGATGTCTCATGTTAGATCGATTTTGATGTTAATTATTGTAATCCAATTTGATAGAATAATTAGTCTATTATATTTATTAGATCTGAATCATTCACTCATAATGAAATTAGCAGTGTCATAATCCCCCCCTCCCCCATTCGAGGGATCGACAAAGATATAGTCTCTCTTATTTAAGGACTTACGACTCCATGTTATAATATGTATTACAGCTTCATTCCTTTCCTTACTCGAGCCTCTTATTATAGTATTAGATTAGCTTAAATACTAATTATCTCATATTAATTTTATAAAATCTAAATTACTAATTTAAGATGCTTAATTTTAATTAACAATAGCTGAAGTGAAAGGTACGTTAAATCCATTGAATTTATTAGAATTTAGTCCTAAAATTAGATTTGAGAGTTTTAAGATCTTATGAACTTTAAATTGATATTTTAAAATAATTTGATAGAATAATTAATCTATTATATTTATTAGATCTGAATCATTGACTCAAAATGAAATTAGCAGTGTCATAATCTCCCCCTTCCGCATTCGAGGGATTGACAAAGATATAATCTCTCTTATTTAAGGACTTACGACTCCATGTTATAATATGTATTACAGCTTCATTCACATAGAGTTCTTTCGAGCCTCTTATCATAGTATTAGATTAGCTCAAATACTAATTATCTCATATTAATTTTATAAAATCTAAATTACTAATTTAAGATGCTTAATTTTAATTAACAATAGTAAAGTTGAAGTGAAAGGTATGTCAAATCTATTGAATTTATAAGAATTTAGTCCTAAAATTAGATTTGAGAGTTTTAAGATCTTATGAACTTTAAATTGATATTTTAAAATAATTTGATATAATAATTAGTCTATTATATTTATTAGATCTGAATCATTGACTCAAAATGAAATTAGCAGTGTCATAATCATTGACAAAGATATAATCTCTCTTATTTAAGGACTTACGACTCCATGTTATAATATGTATTACAGCTTCATTCACATAGAGTTCTTTCGAGCCTCTTATCATAGTATTAGATTAGCTCAAATACTAATTGTCTCATATTAATTTTATAAAATCTTAATTACTAATTTAAGATGCTTAATTTTAATTAACAATAGCAAAGTTGAAGTGAAAGGTACGTCAAATCCATTGAATTTATAAGAATTTAGTCCTAAAATTAGATTTGAGAGTTTTAAGATCTTTTGAACTTTAAATTGATATTTTAAAATAATTTTAACACATTGAAAGATAAAATTATGTTATATTAGATCTTTAATCATTTAGCCTCTAATCTTATAGTTTTGAAGGTCAAAAACTCCTATATATGTTTATAGAATCTATCGGAATGAATTTGGAAGGAAACTTATTCACTTTCTAATAATCACGAATAAGATCTATGGTTAAGACAATTTAATTGGGGAGTTTGCATAGAAAAATAGAGAGGCAAGAGAGAGCATGAGGGAGTAGCCATTGAAAGAGAAAGTTAAAAGATGCTAAGAAGAGCACAAGGACATTAATTTCGAATGAGATTCAATTGAAAAAAGGTTCGAAAACGCTAACAAGAGCATAAGAACATTAGTTTTGAATGAGATTCCATTGATTTCTGTTATCATTAAAAATCAAAGTAACCTCATTTAAAATTAATAGAACTTTAGTCTTTATTTTCTTCAAATTTAGTCCAAGAATCATATTTTCTAGTATTAAGAACTCTTTCAGCAGTAAAATAATATTCTCCAATGATTTCAACCCATTCAAAATACAAACATGACAAATTTGAATCTTTTATCATTTAGCCCCTAATTTCATAGCTTTCAAGGACAAAAATCCATTCTATCTATTTCTATAATACATTAAAAATAATTTAGATGAAAAAAAAAAGTGTTTTTAAGATTCACTTACACTCGTAATTGAATAGGAATACTCAGGTTTCGATTATCATTGAAAATCCAAAGATCGACCATTTAAGAGTATTCTCCTATCAGATATATATATACTAATTTTATATACTGATGTGTTTCTTCGAGTCCTATTTTGATTTTCTCGCACAAAAGTAAAAGAGATTGTTCCTTATTTTCTTAGTCTTTTATCTTATAAAAGCAATTGCTTGGTTTCTACGAATATATCCTTTGATGTTACACTAGATAATTCTAGTAAATACTTCTATGCTATCTTAAGTTATCTCCCAATTCCTAGTGTCCATAGACTATATATCCATCACAGCATAACTCAAAATCAAATCAAATTAAATATCATACATTAATGACTTCCTACCTCTATAAGAATCATGCTCATATTTTTTTATTTATTTTTTATTTCATATGTTTGAAGTTTCGAAATCAATAACTTCGATTTTCTAAAATCAAAAATTAGAACCAAACCAATATAGAGCCGAAACCATTGGTTCCGATTCGAGTGGTTATAATTCGAATTGTGATTTTTTTTATTATTTTTACAATTAAAAAAATATAAAAATATAAATTTATTTTAAAAATAATTAAAAATGATTTTAAATTATGAAACCAATAATTCAAATCGAATTGAATAGGCGTTTCCCTCGCCACCGACCAACCATCTCTCGGCCGATCGACGCCGGCCACAAGGCCAGTTCCCCAGCCGTTACCCAGGCCGGCATGTCGGCCCATTAGCCCCATTTTCCATCGTAAAAGCCCAGCAGAGAGGAGATGCTCTCCCATCCACTTGATTCGGCTGACTCATCCTACCTCGACCGGGTCGGATTCCATCAGGATCCATTACATTATTGGATTCGAGTACGTAATGCTTTGCTCATCATCATTTCTAATCTCACTTACCGGCTTCATTTAAAGAAGCCACGTGGGCTTGATTTAAGGTGAATACAGATCACGTGATGATAAATATTAACGATGTGTGTAGGGGTTTGCACATTGTTCACGTGTAAAGTAAGATCGTATTAAATTATTTTTTATGTACATTAGTATATGTTTTTTTAATTATATAATTCATTTTTCATTTCGTAATTTGATATTTATTTTCCGTCCAAATAACACGCATGATACTTAAATAGTATTTAGATTCATTGCAAGCCAAACACAGTCTTCTAATCTGTATGATTAGTAGAGCCGAGGCAGGTAATTAAATAACCCTAGAAATACTATGTCATATATTCTAGCAAGAAAAACTAATCTCATGGTAATAATATTTATACAGTAGGAAAGCGCAATGTTTGAATATGATGGAAGTTCTTAAATTATTTGGCATTGGAACAATTATAAGGTTTGCATTTTGTGGGATAGCTATCGAATTGCAAACAAATGATCTGATTGATCCCTCAATTTTTATCTTGTTGGAAAATTCGTGTTATTTTATTCAACATTGATTGATTAAAAGAAAGCTATAAACATATTTCTGATTATTTTAGAAATTATAATTAGATTCTTTTTTTTTAGAATTAAGATTAGGGATTTAAGTAGTAAGAGAAGTATTTAGTGAATTGGGATCTAAATACATCATGTCTCTTATGGCCTTGATAGGAGAGACCCATGAAGAAAGACATTTGAGTGATTCTAGAGCTTTCTATAATAAATTTAGAAATGGTTAAGAAAAGAGTTCTTCAATAAATGTTCTATGTTAGTTAAAGATGAATTTTCTTATATTTATTTTTTTTTCATGGAAACAGGTAATGAGTATCAAATAACATGAATTTTCTATCAACTTTTTTATATGTGAAATAAATGTGTAATTTGATTAATTACTTGAATATATAAGCATATTTAAGTGTCCAAAAATGCTATAGAAAATCATACCATTCAATACTTTATGCTGAACCTAAATAAATATGAGTCAACTATTTGACTCAAATTTGCTTGGAGACATCCTCAACAAAGAGGAAGATCCACAATCAAGATACATTGATTATTCAAGAAACCTTTTCGAAAATTTAAATAAGCTCCAAGCTGGTAGGATTACACATGTATTTAGCGAAGCTAATCATTGTACTCATTGATTAATAAATTTTATAAAATGTAATCAAAGTAAAGCTATTTGGTGATCATTAGTAAATTTTTATTTGTCACCCGATCGTTATAACACATATTTCATATACGAATGTCGTGATATATATAAATATCATTAGCTAAAATGCTATTACGACTTCACGAACCAAAATATGATGAGATATAATAATGCAGAATAAAAATAAAATTTAAAAAATATTTTAGCAAACTGATCTATAAAGAAGGGAGAGAAAAAATTAATTTCTTACTGTAGGAAAGGTCTTTATAATACATAAAAGATATTATTTTTGTGATGATTTCATAAGCATAGAGAAGATATTTATTTATACTAATTCTAGCCCTTGAAAACTAGTTAATTAGTAATGTAGGATAAATTTAGACTTTGAAAATTAGTTAACTAATAATATGGGATAAAACGCTTACCTTTGAATTTATGTTTGGATATAATAAATTTGTATTTGAAAAGTAATCATATAAGTATATGATATGATAAATTAATAACTTCGAAAACAAAAATATGATCAGAAGGTCTTTGAGATCCTCCAACCATATGATAAATCAATATCTTTAAAAATAAAAATATAATGAGATATAATTGGTAGAAGGAAGGATACACACATTCATATAAAATACCACAAAATATAGATCCCTATAATGTAGATTCTTCATATAAGTTATATGATGGCTAATAAGCATAGACAAGTCTTTCAACAAGTCTGGTTCAAGTAAAAGACAAAGGAAAAGGCTGTCTTTACTCACCGCCCACACAGTGGCAGAAGCATTAATCCACATCCCTTGAGCTCAGGTCATCGTGCTCAGTGTCCTCCACCGCGACAATGACACTCCACTCTCTCTGGAATCCCATCGCTCGCCCTCTCTGCGGTATAAAGCCACCCTCGATCTCCCCACACAAAGCCCCCATGACAAACCCATCCTCCTCACATAGATGGCCAAGCCGAACTCCATCATTAGCAGCAGCCCCAGCAGTCAACTCCCTCACAAGGCAAAGAAGCTGTCCATCTCCATTCTGGTCATCTCCCTCCCTCTCCTCTACGTCTCCCTCCTCCACATCCCACCCTCCACCCTCTTCAAGGACACCACCTTCTGGTTCCTCATGTCCAACTCCATCATCATCATCGTCGCAGCTGATTCCGGCGTCTTCTCCTCCTCCACCCACGACGCGGGCGATCTCTACGATGAGTACGTTGAGCACCGCATGGCGAGGAGTGCCTCCCCCACCGCCAAGAAGTCGTCCCCTGATGTCACCCGTAAAGAGAGCCAGAAAGAGCAAGACGATGCTCCAAGCCAGTCGGAGCTTGTCCTCCTGCATGAGAACGCCGCCGAGCATCGCAGGTCGACGAGTGCTTCCCTCGCGGCGAAGAAGCAGCGGTCGCCGTCGCCGCCGCCGCCGCCGCCTCCGCCTGATATCACCGATAAAGAGAACCTCAAAGACCGAGATGATGCTCACGGCCAGTCGGAGGTAGTCGTCGACAAGAGCATAATTCTGCATGAGAAATCAAGGGAGTGTCCCATGTCGCGATCGGATATAGGCGACGAGAAGGGTATGGTTTTGCATCAGAATTCACTTCCGCCATTAGAAGAGGTCGATGAAAAGAGAAGGGAATACAGAGTGGAGGAGAGCGAGTATTCGAGCATGTCGAATGAGGAGCTCAACAAGAGAGTGGAAGAGTTCATTAGGAGATTTAACAGAGAGATAAGGCTTCAGCCAAGAAATTGATAGAGATCTGATGTCATGGGATCTGTGTTCCGGTGATGATGTATTGTGTGTAGTCTGTGCGTTTATCACAGCAGAATTAAAATCTTCTCGGTTGACAAAATTGTGTTCTTTCTTTTTCTTTGCCAAAAAATTGTGCTCTTCAGTAGATATCAAATCCACTCACCCTTTGCATCCATCACTTGGCAGCAAAACGAAACCCAAACAGTGGCAAATCAGTTCATGACTAATGGGGAGGTGCCACTGCAACAATGCTCACTTCATTTCTCTGAGTGATCGATTAGACCTGATAGATTCTCTCATCTCCTAATAAATCATTTCCTCGTTATGTTGATGTCTTCCAAAGATCCTCTGCTAATCCTACTGGATTTAGAGAGAGGGAGGAGATCTCACCTCACTTTGTTCTGCAGAGTATTCTGCAGAATCTGATCTTTCATGTGAAATTCAATGAGAAAAAAAAATCATTTAATTCACTCCAAACAAATAAACTTAAAATCATTACTTTTCCCCTCCTGAATGAATCATCATCATCACCATCTTCTTCAATATCGTATTTGTTTAATGGTGTAAAACAACAACATTGCACCCCACAAGAACTAAACATCTCCGATTCCCTGCGAAGTACGTTAGCTGTACTCCTTGGTTGCTTTCTAAGTTGGGCTCTTCCTTGCCCATGGAGTGTTGTCATTCGTCAAAGGAGGTTGACTTTGTCCTCTCAGGTTTTTCTTTTTCCCCCTTTTTCTCCCTTCTACCTCCTGTCTTCTGGACGTCCGTCCACTTTGCCCTTCTCACTCACTTTTTGTACTCTTCTTATCATCTTCTTCTCTCTCTTATCTTTTGCTGCTTCCTTTTGCCTACCACGACTGCTAAACTTGCTCATACAGACTTGTGCTCTCCCAATAAAATAGGGAGAGAATTCATGCAAGAAACACTCCTGTGTCCATTGCTCAGTGGCTGGTTTAGGGTCCTCACCAATTATTGTGCTTATCATATTTCTTTGAAGCAGGTGAAAAGTCCAACATCAGGTGTGTAAAATGAGGTTGTCTTATATGATGTTTGCGAGCTGGCTATTGCCGAGTTTACGTTGACCGAGATCGAATTAAGGTGACCATCATAGGATTAGTGCCAAGAAGCGATTGGTTCATCGATCAACTTTCTTGTCATTAAGCAGGAGTAGTCGAGTTCCTTGGCATTTGCTATTTACGTGGATCTTTTGTTGTCATTGACATCAACATCGATGATAGATTTAGAAGTCCTTTTATCTTCTTAAATTAATGCGTGACATACTAGTAAGGTGAAAATGTGTGCATCAAATTATGCGTGTCAAAATTAATATAATAGGAAGGAACTAAAAGTTCAAAGCCCTAAACTTTTCTCTTCCTCATCCATAATTCAGCTAATATGAATCTCCACATCATTCATCTCTTCAATAAATCAAACATAATATATGTGCCCCATGCTTCAATCAAAGAACCACTATATTTTATGGGTGGCATGGGGAGTGATGAATCTTATCTTCTTTTTCCTTTTTCTTTTTCTTTTTGTTTTTCTCTCTTTCTTAATCATATTTTTCTATATTATCTACAAATGTGATGTGTTTGACAAGATGGATGAACAATGGGGATGGAAATGGATACAAAACCTACTAATTTCATACGATCATAAACCCAATCTTAATTAACTATTAAGTGTCCGAAAGTGGTTTCATAATTTGATTTAATAGATACAGGTGAATATATATATATATATATATATATATATATATATATATATATATATAATATGGTTGAAAGCAATGTATGAAATATCATATCGTATCGGTGTTTTAAGGTTGGCTCGGTATAGTACGGTACCGTGTACCGCTCGGTATACCAGGACGTACCGAGCGGTACATCAGGACATACCAAGTGATTTTAAATATTTTTCCTTATACTATAGTACTGTAGCACGTTCCGTCCGGTAACAAGTAATCCGCGTACCGATATATCGTCGAATCGATACGTAACGTCTATACTAGGCGGTACTATTCAATATTACATACCATGAGTATCGACTATTTTAGCTAAGAAAGATTCTTTCAATATATTATAACATCATTGGCATCTCATCTTCATCACCTATAACTATAAATAGTCTAAAGATCGATTGAAATTTACTAAAATAGGATAGCAATCGATCCCTAAGATGACTTGGATTTGGGATGAGGGCCACGAAGGGTCCATGCATACATCAGCCACTTTAATATTGCACATTATAATAGCAGAGATATAAAGATGGAGATGGACAGTGGAAGGAGTGTCAATGTCAGGAAATATTAATATTCGGTTGAGTTGCTACCAAAGCTGCCAAGTGTTTATGATCTTTAATTCAGCTAACCCGTTTCTTTGTTCTTTCCTCTGAATCTTTTAGGACCTCGGAATTCATAAGTGGTGGAATGCATTTATTATTTGAATAGTATGTAGCATACTATCGTATTAAATGCATGATCGTTGAATGTCTACGTTGCACACTTACGACAACCCAAGCATAGCACTTGAAGGTTCGATAATGAGCCTTTGAGAACAACATATGCTCGATTCTAACCACTCAAATAACATGACATGAACAACATTAAATGCTTTCTAAACAATAAATGCAATGCATGACATGTATTGATGCATTTATGTTATGGTCCTGAACTAATAATCCATGCAAAATAGGGTAGTGCGGCTGGTACAATAAATTTATGACATATTCTCATCTCAAATATTTTATTTTTGTATAAAAGATAAATGAGGATTATAAAGATTTGAGCTCCTAATCTTACGATAAATTATCGAAGTCTTTATCGATCAGACTAGTTGATATTTTTTTAAAAAATTATTTAATATATTTTTTTGAAAAAAAAAATCTTATAATTTCGGGTCACGGATATTAATTTCTCACCTAATAATGACGATCAAATATATCATATAAATTAGTTTGGAAAGAAGAACAAATGGCCATTGCACATCAAAGGCGATCAAAGTTGTGTTTTTGAAGTCAATCAGTCCAATTTCTTGTGGATGGTGTTGATTATTAAATTTGATTTGCATTTTTGAAGCTATTTGGACTTGACTTGGGATGATACATTTCTCATTGATTGCATGGAATAATAAGATGTATCGTCATCCATGCAAATTGATGTCTCTCATAATAATTAATCGACCTTGTCGACAGCTACAGCTACAGCTACACTCGATGAGAAGCTTCTCCGAAACACATATAAGAATAACTCTGGACAATGAATGCTTCCAAAGTTGCATGTTATCGAGGTCTCTTGTTGCTTACATATAAGGATATGAGGACAAGCACACAAGGGACAGTGTTTGGACCATGCACACGAATTCTTCGTCTTCTTCTCTCCCCAACGTGATAGTGACATGATTTATAGTGATTATAATGCCAATATTAATCGTGATGCCTAATTATATATTATCTTATATAATTAATTATATTTAATATCTCGATCTTTACATTCTCAAAAGTTACATTTGATATTTTTATACTTACGAAAGTGAGATATTTAATCTCATTTTTTCTCGTATCGTCGATTTTGATGATAAAAATATCACGCGTGTTCGGTGATAAATTAGAAACGAGATAGAGTCAGTACATGCTCAATATAAATTTTATAGTATTTTTATCAATAGAGTCGATAATATGAAGAGAAACGAGGTTAAATATTTTATATTCATAATTATAGATATCCAGATATAAATTTTAAAAATATAATCTATAATTAACCCTAATCTTGAAGGACTCGTGCATTTCTCAGAATAATCTTGTTTCAGACTAAATAATAATTTTGCTTCACGCTACATATATGATATCGAATATATTTGAATTAATTGTGATGGATCTCTGATGTGCAATGTTTAAATATCCATGTTATATATTTGAATTTTAATAATACATAAAACACTATGATTATTATTATTATTACGATTGGAGGCGCCGCCGGAGCGATGCAGAGAGGACGCGTGGAGAGGCGCCGAAGCATCACGGGCGACATCCAAAGGCTGCTGTTGGGGCCACGTTGCGCGGACGCAGCAGCGCCACTTGAGTTAGACGTGAGCGCTAAATGCCACGCCCCCATGCAAACACGTGGACGAAGTGCTCACCATCAGATAACTTCCCTCTCTTTCTTTCCACCTAAATATCTCACCTGCATTTTTTAAGATAAAAATAAAAGCATATTACTTTAAATCACATGTAGAAAAAACAAAGCTCAAAATCGACTTAGATCTTTGAGACCCTCTCGATCGCTTGTTATTAAGTCCCCTAATGCCGAGCATCCAACTTCGAGAAATAATCCATTGTTACTAAGTCCAACAAATTTGATTATTCAATTTTATGATTATAATGTACGATGATGATATAATTTATGATTATAATGTGTTTGTATGTGTCAACCAATCCCATTTCACACAACAACGAGAGTCCAATTGCTTCCCACGAAAGAGTTTTGGTCAACCATGCAAAATAGTTTATTTTCCTTCGAGAAAATGTATATATATATATATATATATATATATTTGCTTTTGAAAATAATTATTCCATCGAAGTTCTTTCAAAAAATTATTGTCATATATATTTTCACAAGTGACTTAGAAGAGACGATTTCAATGATGGATGTTTCTTCGAAGAGTCGACAGGATGGATTGCAGAGTTCGAAAAAGCTTGTTTGGGTTGAACATGAACATCAAGATAGAGAGCCTTTGGATCTCATTCATACCTGCAAATAAACAGTAGCCAAAGCCAACTATTGACGATACATCTCTCATAATTGACCCTTTCGAATGATGTGGATGGGGTATGGGTCAAACGCCGACCCCTCTCTCTCTCTCTCTCTCTCTCTTGGTTGATTCATTGATTCAAGAATTTCCAAGAGAAAAAGGTCAAGAATATGATGTGACGATATTTTAGGATTTTTCATTCTTCTTTTTTCCCCAAAAGAATAAATGACTTCAATTAATTTAAAAACCTGTTAAAGACAGCACATTGCTAATCCAAGTAAAGACTGAATAGCATATGCCTTCTGATCATTCCTGTTTAAAAATAATTAGTTTATTATGTTTCAAAATCAATTAGTCAATATATATATATATATATATATATATATATATATATATATATATATATATATATATATATATATATATATATATATATATATCCGCTGATCGTCCGAGCCGCACAATGAGCACACATAATCGAGGCAATATGTCCACACTTGAATTAAGCCAATCACTATAAATAAGCACTGGACTCCGTGAACTCAACCCCGTGAGAAAACCCAAGAATGTTACATTTCTCCTGCGACTGCTAATGATTAACGATGTAATGATCTTCGAGTCTCCTATGAAAGACCCTTTTCATTAGTATTATCCAATTAGTTAGATCAGTCCGAACTCAAAATTAACTTTGATATCGAAGATACATTCATCCGAACTGTTTAAAAATAATTAGTTTTATTATGTTTCAAAATCAATTAGTCAATATATATATATATATATATATATATATATATATATATATATATATATCTATAATATATATATATATATATATATATATATCCGCTGATCGTCCGAGCCGCACAATGAGCACACATAATCGAGGCAATATGTCCACACTTGAATTAAGCCAATCACTATAAGCACTGGACTCCGTGAACTCAACCCCGTGAGAAACCCAAGAATGTTACATTTTCTCCTGCGACTGCTAATGATTAACGATGTAATGATCTTCGAGTCTCCTATGAAAAGACCCTTTTCATTAGTATTATCCAATTAGTTAGATCAGTCCGAACTCAAAATTACTTTGATATCGAAGATACATTCATCGCGCTGATTTAGTTTTACAGGTTTAGTATTTCATAAATATTGACCTAGACCAAGATTGATTTAGAAAGAATGTTAATTGAATCCGAAACATTATTTCAACTCAAACAATCAAAAATATGTACTTTGACGAGATACAATCGAAAAGATCGAAGGTAGGAATGATATAAAAAATATATCAAGATCACATAAGGCTATAATAGTCACACATGACATGAATCACATGATAGACACATATATACTACATAGCCAATACACGGATTGCCCAAGTCTATAATAGTGACACGTGCCCTACATGTGGTAGTTAGATCGAATGGTACATCGGTACCATGTGACAGTATGCGGGTAATCCGTTGACCATCCAAGCCCCATGATAAGTATACATGGTTGGAGTAATGCATCCATAATCTAAATTGAATCAGATAATATGAGTATCAGTCTCAACAGACATGACGCCATGATTAAACCCAAGAATGTTACACATTCCCTTGAATCTATCGATAATTCCGAATGTAACGGGTTTCGAGGTCACCTATAAAAGGACTCTCTAGCAGTATTCCTACACAAAACAACTCTTCTTATTAGTATTTTTGGATGTTGAAACTCAAAAATAGCTTATTATTACAAATGCATGAGATCCCATAAAAACTTAAAAATTCAACTTAAACGTATTTAAATTATGATAGTGATCCTTTGGACAAGTGAAAATGAACAGATAGATAGAGGACATGTATTGGATATATGAAAATAATGTCAAATACTTTCAATGTAATATAGAAGAGAGGTGAACTAATGGTCATTCTAATTTCATCGGTATTTATTTTCAACATAATTACTTTGAAAAGTGGTAAGTATATGTACTGGTCATTAATAATAAACCTGATGTTCGTATTGACCAAGTGCTGTGGTAGATAATTAGAGTAAGCATCAATCTCTAAATTGAACATAATAAAAAGACATTATTTTTTTGGAAAAAATCATAAGTTTTTAGTTTTTCGAGATAGCCCCTCGTTACTATATTTTCCAAAGAAAGCTCTTTCCCTTTCCCTTTGTAAAAGAACCAGTATCTTTATAGAAGTGGATCTTATCAAAATTAAATTTGGATTAAATTGGTCTATTATTATAGTGTTTTCTAATAGAATTATATATATTTTTTATCTATAGTGTTTTTGAATAGAGTTACATGTTTTTTATTTATAGTATTTCTGAATAGAGTTACTGTATTTTTTATTTATAATATTTATTGAATAGAATTACAATACTTTGATTACTCAACTAAAAATATTACGAATTCATTGAAAAGAATTATAACCGGATAGTTTATCATTATTTTTTTATTCATTCATAAAAAATGATTAAAAATATTGTGAGGTTTTTAAAATGTTTAGACCTAAATTTAAGACAAAGTGAAATAATAATTTTTTACTATTGTTTGTTTTAAAATATGTAAAGACTTTCGTAATTTAGTGAATTCTTGGAAAAACCCCTATTTTTGAAAAAAAAATTGCAAAGCGTACTATTTTGAAAAATTCTCATGAAGCATATTTTTTTCGTAAATATCCATTTTCCCCCTAACTCCATTGGACCGTCGTTGCCTTTGCCTTATGCCACCGCTCAACACCACTCTTGTCGTGCTTAGTTATATCCCTCACGTGAGGAAAGAGGGGTTGCAAGGGTCATCGTCGTCTTCACATTTGCTTATATAGATCTATACCGCCTCCTCCTTGCATCGCCTTCGCTCTCTTCTACCTCATTAAACCCATCGCTAGCAACTCTTATGTGAGGAAGGAGGGAGCGCAAGGGTCGCCACTACCTCCACGGACCTCGTTGCCCTTGCCCTTTGCATGTCTTGCCCACAACCTTCACATGAGGAAGGAGGGGCTGTGAGAGTCGTTGTCGCCCCTGCGGACACCACTAGCCCTCATTGAACCTATTGCATGTTGAATCTTAGATTTTGATGATGAAATCAATTGATGAGTTTACAATATAATATACATTTTGATGACGCAGGACTAACTTCGATAAAAAAAAGTAAATCAATTAAAACAAGAGGAATCAGATGTTGGACCAAAGTGAAACATATTAAAATATTAGATGTCGAGCCAGAGGATCGATCGATGTACCGATAGAAGGACTTCTGCTATGAGTTCGGGCATCGGGTCAAAGAATCGGACATTGCGCAAAGGAGATCGAAAGTTGCTGGAGTCAACATACCGATTGAATAATATGTCGAAAGAGAGAACGATGCGCCAAAAGATCTGACGAAGAATTAGATAAACTAATGAGATGCCGAACAACATAGGATTTATAATTATAATAATTTGTCTAGATCGAAATAGTTTAGGTCTAATTGAGTTAGTTTCGAGTGTAATCAAGCTAACTCAATTAGAGGCCCATTGGGCTAGAGTTGGGGCTGTTTTGGGTTAAGATAAAAGTCTATTCAGTGACTCTTAGTTGGCCCAACTGGTGGCACCGCATGAGGCTCAACCTCCCAAGTTGTCTTGGCGACGGTACCGCCTAAACATAGTCTTTCAGATTGTGTCAAGCAATGATATCACTAGACTGGACAGTGATACCACTAGTTGTCAGTCTTGCAAGCGATGGTATCGCTAGACTGAGCGGTGATACCGCTAGTTGTCAGTCTAGCAAACAATGGTATCACCAGTACCTTGAAAACCTGGGATGAAACGATTTTGGCTCTAAATTTGAATCCATTTGGGGCATATAAATACCCTACTCATCTCTACTCGGTTAATATATTAACTCAGAATGAAAATTGGAGAAAATACTATTATAATCTTGTGAGAATTTCCCTCCTTTAACTCTAAGTATTGATTTCAGCTTAAAAGAGGGGTGAGTAGCTGGTAAATGTTATCTCTTAAACTTGTGAAACGGAAAAAATGATTATAAGAGGGTAGTTGATCTTCACCTGTTAAAAGAAGATTGATAGTGGAAGCTAGTGGCCTCGACGGAAGAGGAATCGAGAGTGAATGTAGGTCACGATGATCGAACAATTATAAATCTGATATGCCCTTTTCTCTTCTTATCTTTAGTGCTTATTGATTTGGTTGCTCACTCCACTTCACACTTTCTCTAAGTTTAAACACATTTTCGATACGTTTTTATTGAACGAAAATTTTGAATCATCAAAAGTTTGAGGAAACCACTGATTCACTCTCCCCTCTCAATATCGATTTCGATTATAACATTACATGTAGCCCTCGCTTGAGAAAAAAATTGACATGAGGACTATCGCTACCTCCATGGACCTTGTTGGTCCTCAAACCCACCATTACCCTTGTGACCATCGCGAGATGGATGCAATGTGCGAGGATTACGGACGATGATGCACAAGGAGGAGGCGATGGTAGGTCTGAAGAAGACAAGCCCAAACACATAAGGGGTGCTTTACAATAAATTTTCAAAAGCATAATTTTTTTTTTAAAGATTTTCACCCATC
Organism: Musa balbisiana; assembly: GCA_004837865.1. Taxonomy (NCBI): domain Eukaryota; kingdom Viridiplantae; phylum Streptophyta; class Magnoliopsida; order Zingiberales; family Musaceae; genus Musa; species Musa balbisiana. Next base: position 36,181,243 of record CM017193.1, read on the forward strand.
ATAAATTTCTATTATCATTTTTCTAAACATAAGCTTAAATCTTGACCTATAATATATTTTTAAAAATTATAAACTTAAATCTTAACTTGCCATATTTATTTTGAAGCATGTTGAAATATTTTTAGTTTTCATTTAAAGTCACTTAAAAACTCTCAAATAGAATAATTTATGAAACATTGATACATATAATAAAGTTATTAATGTTTGTGAGAATTTGAATTAACTAAGACTATATTATAGTATTTTTAATTTAGTAACAAAAGGAAAAAACTTTAACCTTTTAAAAAAATATTATAATCAAATTGGTTAAATGAAAAACACTGAAACCAGGTGGGTTTAACACCAAACTGATTTGACTGGTTTGATCTAGCAAGGTATAGAAGATAAAAAACATAAAATGTCAACTACCACTGAGGACATTTGTATCATTAAAAAAAAGAAAGATATTCATTTTAGATATTTGGAAAATAGGCGACGCTAGCTAAAGAAATTGATGGACCATTTCTTCTTTCATCTCCTAAAAATATTTTTTTTGAGCATCTAGTGAAAGATACTGTATCATTGAAATTAGAACAAAAAATAAATCTATTTACAAAATCGGCCAACTTGTTTTTCTATAAAACTATTATATAAAATTCATTTTTTTTAAAAAAATACTCCTTTTTAGGTATTTCGAATATGAGAATGCTATCCGGTAAAAACTTACAACACGTTACTTTTCCATGATATTTATAGACTAATATATATATATATATATCTTATTTCTCCATATTGTAAACATTATTCCTTAATATGATCCATATGTCTTATATTTTAACATAATATATGAATAAAAAATTATCGAACATGTGGTCACATCAAATTGATCCGTCGGTTCAATTAATCGGTTATATGAAAGGAGTCATTCCCTTGACATGAAAACGAAAAAGTGGCGGGACCGGAAGTTGCCGCCACAACTTGAACACGGGACAAATAAAGGCGCGGGAATGCCAATAAACAAAGGCGCGATAACACGAAACCCCTCTGCCCGCCAGTTCGCTTGCCCTTCCCCTTCGCTCTCGTCGTCGCTGCTCCAAAGTTGAGGAGCCTCCCACCTCCGGCGGTAGCCATGGCAGGCAGATTTGGCCAATCTGGAGAAGATGGGCACAGAGCTCAAGTGCCCCATCTGGTACCAATTGCCCCTTCTCCACCAGTCTCTTGTTCTTCCGTACCGTCCTCATGCGTTTGATAGTTTCCGATGTAAAAAAACAAAGGAACTTAATTTTGAGATCTCGTCCGTTTGCTATGATATATTGTTTGTCTCCACAGTTCTTTTCATATTTTATCGTTAATTTGTGCAGTTGGAGCCTCCTGAATTCTGCGGTGTCGCTTTCCTGCAATCACGTTTTCTGCAAGTAATTTCTCCTTTCTTGTTCACTTTCAGCGCCCTTTCCATCCGGAAGCTGTTGCGCGCTTATGTAATCCGTTTCTGTTTGAACTTAGTTCGTGCATTGCGGATCCTTAATATGATCCATATGTCTTATATTTTAACATAATATATGAATAAAAAATTATCGAACATGTGGTCACATCAAATTGATCCGTCGGTTCAATTAATCGGTTATATGAAAGGAGTCATTCCCTTGACATGAAAACGAAAAAGTGGCGGGACCGGAAGTTGCCGCCACAACTTGAACACGGGACAAATAAAGGCGCGGGAATGCCAATAAACAAAGGCGCGATAACACGAAACCCCTCTGCCCGCCAGTTCGCTTGCCCTTCCCCTTCGCTCTCGTCGTCGCTGCTCCAAAGTTGAGGAGCCTCCCACCTCCGGCGGTAGCCATGGCAGATTTGGCCAATCTGGAGAAGATGGGCACAGAGCTCAAGTGCCCCATCTGGTACCAATTGCCTGCCCCTTCTCCACCAGTCTCTTGTTCTTCCGTACCGTCCTCATGCGTTTGATAGTTTCCGATGTAAAAAAACAAAGGAACTTAATTTTGAGATCTCGTCCGTTTGCTATGATATATTGTTTGTCTCCACAGTTCTTTTCATATTTTATCGTTAATTTGTGCAGTTGGAGCCTCCTGAATTCTGCGGTGTCGCTTTCCTGCAATCACGTTTTCTGCAAGTAATTTCTCCTTTCTTGTTCACTTTCAGCGCCCTTTCCATCCGGAAGCTGTTGCGCGCTTATGTAATCCGTTTCTGTTTGAACTTAGTTCGTGCATTGCGGAATCCATGAAAAAGTCGGCGTCAGATTGCCCGGTCTGCAAAGTGCCATTTCGTCGAAGAGGTCAGTTCACATAAGATTCTCCACCTAAAAATCTTTCAGTGAAGTTGAAGAATCATTAATGGTGTTGAGCAGTGGCAATGATCTGCTATTAGGTTTACTGGCAATGGAGTTTTGTATATATCGTGCAGTTAGGTTCACTGACTAAGAACATGCATAGCTACATAACACTAGCTATGTCTAAATCCAAGATATGGAGTGATGCCGTTTGAGTGTGGAATTTCATCGTACGGACTGCTACATTCATGTGGCGCAAGTTTAAAGTTCTTGTATTCTCAAGGGAGAAGACAAAGGATGCATATACTATTTAACAAATGTCACTGCCATTTTATTGTTTCTTTGGATACATTTTATCCTGGTTCCAATTCACCATTTTCTTCTCATATCTGTATCGGTTTATGTATCTGCATCAAGCTTGCTGCAAAATTCTGAGTCTACGTTGTGAATGACTATCATCAAATTGGGGTCTCAGACGAATCTCTTAAATCTCCACAAACTGGCTTTTGACTACATCGACTATGATATGATACTTGGTCAAATTAGATGAAGATCCAATAAAATTGATCCTTGTTTATCTTACAGCTGGTTGCCTGTTAGTACTTACCGTGTTTGATATTGTTCTGCATTTTTGGTTTGGCCAGATTCTGTACATTTTTTTCCCTAGAATTTAACCTTTTCTATAGAAGAAATTTGTGCTGTTAATTTAACTTCTGTTTGCTGTTGCCCAGAAGCAAGCTTGTCAGCACCATGAAATCTTCTGCAATTAGTTTACTGGTGATAAAAAAAAGTACACAATGAGCTTTTGGGTCAGCTGGAGGAAAAACTGTTCAGCTACATAACATTGGTTTTATCTAAATCCATGATGTTATTTATGTAGATATCTTATGAGTGTAGATTTGGTGTTTTATTTACACTCAAGTGATGACATCCGAGCATGGACTTTCCTCATATCGAGTGTTAGATTCATGTAGCATATGTTTAAAATTCTCCTTGCGTCCTCGGTGGAGAGACTTCAATAGGCCCATTGTGCAAATCTTGGATTAAAATGACATCTCACAGATGAAGTTCTAAGAGCACCACAAGATTCAGTTTGCTTTGAAGACTATTTTAATGTTTGGTCAAATCATATGAAGATCCATGATAATTGCTCCTTGTTTATTTTGTAGATGGTTTTCTGTTTTAGTATTCTATCGTGCTTGAAGTTGCTCATCATCTTGATTTGGCCAGATTTTATGGGAACCTTCTTTTGCTAATAACTGTACTTTTTTTCTATCCCAGAAGTTCGTGCTGCTCCTCATATGGACAACTTGGTAGGCATTTTCAAAAGCATGGAAGATATGGCTGGAACCAACATCATTTCAACACAAATAGGGCCTCAAAATTCAGGCGAGTACTTTCTGCATATCTTTGCTTCTAACATGATTTTAGATGTAATTAGGATGTTCGCCTTTTACTGCATTTCTCTGGTTTTTACTGCCTTAGTTGATGATTCTTATTATTGCTAATCATCCCAACAAATGGATTTGCTCTAGGCAATCAGGAGGAGCATATTATTACTACAGATACAATGGGGGAATGCCAAAAGAAATCAAAGAGAAAGGAATGCTCTCAAATAAAAAATGCCAAAGAAAAAACTAAAGCCGGACGTTCCCCTCATTATAAGCCAAAAACACCTTCTTTTCCTGCCAAGAAGCGAATACATGTGACCCCATATTCTGCCTCTGAGACTCCATTGAGACCTGAAAAGATCCACAAACTAGAAGATGCAAGAATTGAGTTGACAGGTGACACGGAATTGAATGACAATAAAAAACTGTTTGCTGATGATACAGAAGATCCATCGCTTTCACCATTTTTCTGGCTAAGAGGTAATGATGATATTGATGAAAGTCCTCAAAAACCCAGTGATCAGCAGATAATGGAAACACCTTCACCTCAGAGTGCTCCTTGTTTTAGCGACATGAAAGATTCTGATGATGAGAAACCTACTTTACCCACTCCCACTGCACTGTGAGTACCTCTCTCCTTTGGGTCCATGGAGCCTCCAGTTTCTATGATGTTACTTATTATGACTTAATTGCAGAATAAGTTGAATGTTGCAGCAGATTTTGATAGTGAGATGTTTGAGTGGAGTCAAAGAGCTTACTCTCCAGAGCTATTTTCAACACCTCAAAGAACTCAGGTCATACTACTCTTGGATTATCTTCCTTTGCTTTCTTCTGTCTGCTTTTTTTAATTGTTTTCTGCATAGCTAGATGAAATTAGTTCTTATAAGAAAGTTTGCTGAATGCAGACTGTGGAGAGGCATAGGCTTCTTAAGATCCCAGAAAAAGAATGCCAGGGAAATATTGATGCTGTGGTTCACTATGAAGATGCTAATGTTGGAACTGCTAGCATCAGCAAAAAAATTCTTCATAAGAGAAGGCGTAATAGTAACACACTTTTAAAGAGCAGAAAATCATTGATCAAAGAAGACCAAGATTTTCAATCGCATGATGTCAATGGAGAAGTTCCTTGTAATTCTGAAGACGTAGTTGACGGAAGTTATCCCAAACCAAAGAGGACAAGTGTAAAGGGATGCCAGAAATCAGCTACCCGTTACCAAACCAATTGTTCAATGAGTCTAAGGAGTCTTAAAAAACAATTTAATAATGCTGCAATTGAGGCTTCTGAGCAGTCTCCAGATATATCTGTCAAGGCAAAATATTCAAGTGTGATAAAGGGCAGTGGAGGTACAGCTAAAAGATCGGACAGAAAGATAAAAGGTACTGACTCTGAACTACAGCGGAAGCACTTGAAACGATCTAATATTGATGTGCAGGCTGAGGTACCTGAAGCAATAGTAAGTTTGACTAATGATGCTGAAATTCAAGATGAAAGTAATATAAAACTTCCAGAGTTGCCAGAATCAACTCTTCAGCAAAGGAAGCCTGAGAAGCTTTCCAGTGAGATACTAGACAAAAGTGGTAAACATATCCATCAGAAGAAGCGTATAGCAAAAAATCAGGCATCTGAGCTGAAGGTTACCAGTGCTGTTATGGTGCCTGCTACTCCAATGGGCACTGCTGCATGTGAAAGCAATAAAACTTCAAGTAATGCCCTTAAGGAGTATAAACTGAGTTTGGCTGTGAAAAACACAAGTAGGAACAGAATCCAAAGTACTGAGAACATTATCATGAGAAAATGCCAAGAAAGTCATTCTCCAATTCGATGTGCTTTCTGTCACTCTTCCACTGATACAGAGGTATTCTCATTGAAAAGTTCTTGTTATTGTTACAAATTTAAAAAGGCTAGTTGGTTTTGTTAGACAATTCACTAAACTGAAAAAGAAAGCCTTTTCACAGGATTCGGGAGAGATGATGCACTATTTCAATGGAAAGCCTGTAGCTGCAGATTTTAATGGGGGCAGGAATGTAATACATTCTCATAAGCATTGCACTGAATGGTTGGATTTTTCCTTGGATGTTATTCAACAAAAGATAATTTTTAATAGAATAGCTTGGCGTTAAGGCATCACTAAAACAAGATCTTCTTGTAATTGAAGGGCCCCTGATGTTTACTTTGAAGATGACATGGCCATCAATCTTACAGCTGAGGTATCCAGAAGTAGGAGGATAAAGTGCAGTTGCTGTGGTGCCAATGGTGCAGCCCTGGGTTGCTATGAGCGAAGTTGCCGAAAGAGCTTCCACTTCACTTGTGCTAAACTAATGCAGGAGTGCAAATGGGACACTGTAAGTAAATTGTTTAAACTCGTTATATTTTTGCATAGCCATGGTTCTAAAGATCCTTTATGGATTGACATCAAGCTTACAATTCAACTTGGTATGTAGCAAAATTTTGTGATGTTATGTCCACTCCATTCGTCAATGGAGTTACCTAATGAAGTGTCTGAGCCCCAAAGACAAAGCAGAAAGAAATCTACTCCAAAAGGGTAAGATGATTTGAAGTACTCTTTTCAAAGTTTTGTAATTTGCTTAAGGGAATTAATCAGTTCCAGAGATCTCAGATTTGTGTCTTTTGAAATGTTTGAAAAAATAAGATCATCTCAGGCTTCATCGATAAATACATGTGATCATCCTAGTCAGAAGTGGAAATGGCCTTCTGGGTCACCTTGCAAATGGATGATCTGTTGCTCAGCACTTTCTGCTGCAGAGAAGGTAAACTGAAAATTGTGGGAATCTTAGTTGAAATCCAGTGAGTGGATAGGGATTACAACTTGAAATTTTTGTTCAGGAAGCAGTTTCTAAATTTGCAAAGGTGACTGGTGTTCCCATATCAAATACTTGGAACCCAGAAATCACTCATATCATCGCATCAACGGATCACAATGGTGCCTATAGGAGAACCCTCAAGATTTTGAAGGGCATCATTGATGGAAAATGGATACTAAAAGTTGATTGTAAGAGACCTATCAGGCAGCTTTTCAGAATCATTATGGCTACTGATACAACTAACTTAGAGGCACTTCAATCTCACATCTTTTCTCTAAAGCAGGGATTAACGCATGCATGGATGCCATGGGACCAATAGACGAGGAGAAATTTGAAGTCACTGTTGATATCCATGAAATCAGTGATGGTCCTCGCCTAGGAAGACTGAGGGCTATAAACAAGGTAGTGACCACCTCTAGCATCTTGTAATGTGTTGGCATGCTGTACATAAAACAAGAATGTCAAAGCAACTCAAAACAGTTTGCTCCAGCTAAAAAGAGTATATTTAGTGCTTGATCTGATAGAGTTAGAAGATCGAAAGCACATTGATTGTAGATAGTTTCATTTTGCTCCAGCAAATTGATGTGATTGCAATTTGAGAAGATAATTTCTCGTAGATAACTTGATTGTTTTGCTAGCACGATTTGTTTGTTTTCATAGTTTGTAACAGTTAAATGGATACGCTATTGTATCTAACTTTTTTGCTCTCGATCGCAGCAACCAAAGCTCTTCAACGGATTTAAATTTTACTTCAGTGGAGACTACACACCATCTTACAAAGGATATCTGCAAGATCTTGTGATAGCAGCCGGAGGATCTGTCTTACAGAGGAAACCCATCTCAAGGGACAACAAGAGGCTGTTGGGTGATACTTCCACCTGCAGAACCTTAATTGTTTTCAGCATCGAGCACCCTGAGAAGCACAACTGCAACAGTGATACTGTTACCTATCACAGGAGGTCTGAAGCTCAAGCTCTAGCTGATGCCTCAGGAGGTACATTGGCCGGCAGTACATGGATCATTGACTCCATCGCTGCCTGCAAGTTGCAACCTCTAACTCGACAACATCCATTAAGATGATGCTTATGCAATTCCTGAATGCATCAATAACCTTCAAGGAACTTCTATATAGATTTGGTTTTGTTAAAAGCTGGAGTTAAAAAGCTTTTGTTAAACAGCAGTAACCATTATATCATATTTTGCTGGGTGTATTAGTTTGGTGCTTCTTGAGAATGTCTTGCAGCTTTATCTGTTTTCTTGAGAAAGTCCTTTTACGTCTAACAAAATTGACCAACTAATTGGTAACTTATATATTATAGTTATAGGAGAGGATTTTTTTTTCCCCTTAAAAACCATCATATTCAAAGGCCCTTTTAGATCAACTAGCAAAAGTACATAATTGGCAATAACCAGCTTGTCATTGGTCTTTAAATAACCCACAAATTGGCGTTGGTCTTTCTCTCTTTTCTTAATTTGATTAAAAAAGATACAGTAATTTGATTCAAGACTTTCCTTATTTCACGTACATGAGACTCTGTAAGAATGATTTGAATTATTTTATTTTTATGGCGAAAAATATTCTTTGCATTTAAACTTAGGCAAAAGATCAATTCAGGAGGTTATGTTCATCAACATATTAGCGACATTATGATATCGATGACAATGACATTATGTATAAAGTAACTAAAATAGACTGCACATGAGTGTCAATAGTTCAAAATTCAAATAATGTCACACGTATGATATATCATAATCGCAACTTATCCATATGAATAGATCAAGTAAAATTCATGCACGTTTTAGCTCCTTTATGATATCAACATTGGCTTTATATCAATAATTCAAATAATATCTCTGACGAATTATCTTGATGATTTAAAACGTTGTTTGGGCTTGGAATTCCAGTTTGAATTTTAGAATATTAAAACCCTTTACATGTTTCTCTTCCATTAAAATTCATCCAAAAATATTTACTATATTCAATGTTAATTAGTTTAAGTTAACAAAATGTTTAATACCTAAAACACATCTAATATTTTTATAACTATGCTATGCTATACATGCAATTAAGTTAAATATCAAGACAAATGAGTTCCGAAAAAATATTATATTTTATCCTTACATTTGAATATTCCGTCTTGTACATATGATCCAGAGATAATATATATCATATATATATATATCGATATATTCTTGCTTATCAAGAAAATATGAATATGGTCGAATGGTAAAATTTTTCATTTCTCATATTTGTTCTTAGAGAAATAATTATAAAAATATTATATATATAAGATTTATTTATTTATGTATGAGAGAGAGAGAGAGAGGGAGAGAGATAGGGAGAGCCCACAGGATAGTGTTGAAGAGAAATATGCGACTCCATTTGGGTTAGGGTTAGGTTAAACTTGGTCTTTAGTTAATTATTCATGGCTGGGCTTCGTCTTCCCCACCGATGGCATTCGCTTTCTTTGAAGTGGGAGTATTTTCAGATGCACAAAGAGGATCCGAACGTGTAAAGTCTTTAATATAGGGTTAAGGCAAAAATCCTCCTTTTATCGTCGATCTTTTCTGCCAATTAATACCTGAGCCCCCTCCATGGCCAATTTCCAACACCGGAGGTTGTCTTCTGCTCCTCAGTTGATCTCCTTTGACCTCCCTCTCCTAATTCTTCCATTTTGATCGAATATTGAATCACGTACGGTATGTTTTTCTTTGAAGTTATTATTGTATTATTTGTTTTGCACATGTCGCTTCTTTTAACTAAGCTTTGTTCTCATTATTTGGATTTCCGTTGAGTTACCTGAGTCTTGTTCCTCATTTTTGGCACTTTGGAGAATTAGGGCTTTCGGCTAGGTTTCATCCTGCTTCAATTTAGTTGGGCCATTTTCTGCCGGATTCTTTGTGCTCATCGTTGGTTTTTGTGGGCTGCTCCTATTATATAGGATTCGGATTATTGACTTCTTCGACAGAAGATCCTGTGGAAAATTGGTCTTTTTCCGTGTTTGGATTGGGCCTCTGATGACATGCTACGGTTCAATAATAGCTGATCATTTTGCCATCGGTCTCGAACCTTCCTTCTTTAAACCTTTTTGAATTCTAATTTATTCTTGAGCTCTCCTTGGAAGAATTTGACTCCTGGGCTTGATGTGGCATTTTGACCACCTCTTTTCTTCGTCTACTGTTTCTGAACCAATTTACTTGCAATACCTGCCACATTCTAGATTATCTGATAACTAAGGTTCTCTTGTTTTTAGAGATGTATATTATCACTACGTGGTTATATTTTGCAGAAATTTAAGGCTTTCTTAAACTGCTAAAAGAAGGACAGTAATGACTCTATATGTAATTCAGGAGTCATAAAGTGTGTGTGTACAGTAATGACTCTATATGTTTGTGTTGGCTCAACTATTGTTGTTCTTTTAAAATAAATTTCAATTTCTCTTAGGCCCAAGACTTGTTAAGAGTAATACCTCATTGTGTTCTGTTGAAGTAGGTATTCTCTTGTTTCCTTAATGTTGGTGGTGAAGTGTTGCAGATATCAGGATCAACACGGATTTCATGAAGTCCTGTTGATCTTGTTTTTCTCATTTTGTAATTTATCTTTCTTGTCTTTGCATGTCACATGATCTTCATCAAGCATCGTACAATCTGGTTGTGGAACTTGATTGAGATTTTGCTACTTTTTTGTTTTTTTTTAAGTTGTGACTTTTACAACCACTGTCATGTGTGGATATCAGGCTAGTGTGCCATCGGATATCATTGTAGAAGGTTTGTTCTCTTGTTGATGGGAGCCCCCAAGCAGAAATGGACTGCAGAAGAGGAGTCTGCTCTCAGAGCTGGAGTTCTAAAGCATGGGGCTGGAAAATGGCGCACAATTTTGAAGGATCCAGAATTTAGCAGTTTATTATCTTTGAGGTCAAATGTGGACCTCAAGGTAAATTTTCTCACAAATTGTGTAATTAGATCTTGGCCCAATTTTATAGACAATTTCTTCATGTTTTCACTGTAAAATACTTTGAAGAAGGTTCTCCTGTCACATAATAACACTAGATAGTATATATCCATCTGAATCAACTTCTGAGCAACTGCTGAAGTTATGATTTACTTTTTTAATCTGATCCATAAATGGACAGGATAAGTGGCGGAACTTGAGTGTGACTGCAAATGGTTGGGGATCACGAGAGAAGGCCAGATTGGCCTTGAAAAGGAGCCGACAAAATTCCAATCATGATTATAACCCAAAGGCTTTCAACAGAGTAACTGAAGATATTGATGCTCAAATACTTGATGCCAAGCCTCTCGCTGTGACTAGTGAAAATCTTCATGTTACTGGTCAAAAGAGATCATTCTCAAGGTTGGTGTTTCTCTATTTCTTGTTTGAAAGTTAAGGTTAGCAATTGGCCTTCTATGTGAACCATGCAATTCACAGGTTTTTAATAATTGTATTTTCATGCAATTATGAAGCTTTATGGATCTAACCCTTTTTTTTAATTGTGTTTTGCCACAATCATTATCTCACTACTGAAAAATGGAAAATTATTGTTTAGAAGTAAAGAGTACAGTAGCACATCACAAGACTGATGAAAGTTGCTAGCTGGAAACACTGCAAACTATGCTATACTTGATGATATGGTTTTCTCCTTATATCTGTTTCCATAGTGCCAATAGACTTCCAGGTTTAAAGAATGTGACCTTTTGAGGCAAAATAAGGGACTTTTATGTCCGGTTGGAACTGTATAAATTGTTAAGTTTTCATGATTGATTTCATGGTGATGAAACATATTTTGGAGCTCTATTAGAAATACAGCTTGGTTCTTTGCTACTGTTTCTAGTTAAGACCTTTATTACTGGTATATACAGTTTTTCTTTCAACTGGATTATGACTTCTCTATTGGATTTCATTTTCGTTTATGTAGGCTAGACAATCTGATATTGGAAGCTATAACAAACTTGAAGGAGCCCACTGGGTCTAACAAGACAACTATTTCCATGTATATAGAGGTTGAATTTCTTTTATTAGTTTACTCGAAAGAAGATCTGGTACAAACTTATAGTAAGCCTTTTTTCTAAAATTTATCTCTGGCAGGCCATAGCTTATATGTGAGTTTGTTGTTATTTGTTCCATTCTGAATACATGATTCATAATTACTGGGAGCTTGGTAAGCTTATGGAAGTTATGTATCATATAGAACCTTGTGTTTTCAACAGTCATCCAACACACATAAATGCAATTAGGGTAAATTCCCTAGAAAAGCTCATACTTTACTTTTGACTATTTCTCACATAGCGTCCTTATTTTTCATTTTTTCCTAGAGAGCCCCTATCTTTTGAGTTGGACAAAAATGCCCTCAACTACTCATTTGTCTTTACTTTCTTTTCCTCCCTTTTAAGCCAAATACAAATGAACCAATCACCTAAATAGATAGTAGTCAATAAAATCAAATAATCTTAATAATTTTATTTTTATTAATAAAAATATAAAATAACTAATCTTAAAATTAAAAACAAATTATTATAAAAAATGATAAAACTATGACAAATATTGAAATACATATTATTAAAGATAAAAATAATAATAATATTTGTTTGTTATAAATAAATAACTTTTAAAATCATTCAATAAACCAATAAATATTAAATATCAAATTTAAGAATTCTCAAATTTACATGAAACTTTGGAAATAAATGACCATTTTTTTTCCATTTTATGTCTTTAAAATAGACATTTTACTGAATTCAGTCTTAAAAGTTAGTTCAGTTATATTTTAATTTTGCAAAATTCAAGTTGAATTAAAAATCACTTTTAGCCAAAATTAGTTGAAGATTATCAAAGAAGGTTTTTCTGATTAATCATATATTCAGCTCTTTAAATGCTGATCTTTTAAAAGTTTTTGGCCAATTTAAGAGTTTTCTGGCCAAAATTTTTATGAAACATTGTAGTAACCATTTTTTAAATTTTTGGGCCCTTAAAGTATCTATTTTTAGGTAATTAAGCACTTGAAAATTAAAGTTTTTTATTTTTGGTCAATATAACCTGAAATTACAAGCTTTTTTCCATCAAAAGTTTCATGAAACCTTAAAAATCTCTTGTGAAAGCCTTAATGATCACTTTTTCTATTTTTATTTATTTTCAGAAAATTCAATCCTTAAAATGCTAATTTTTTTTATTTTGTATATTTTGGACTATGTGGGTTTAGAACGGATTTGACTATAAAATCACTTATATTTCATTGGAGAAATTTTTGAAGTTTTGAAATTCAGATTGAAATAATTTTTTGGCATCTGAGGTGAGATTATATTATTTTTAAGGTTATACAGAGAAACGGTGTATTTCCATCAAAAAATAATATAACTCAGGTTTAGTTTTATCAAAAATATCAAAATATTTATGGAACATTAGTGTTATTAAAATTTCTGTGCAACACTGGTATTATCTAATGAATGTTCAATCGGCCAATTTTCCTATATTTGGGCTATTAAAAGACCCATTTTCAGTTAATTTGACTCTTAAAAAGTTAAAATTATTTATTTATTTGACCAATCTAAGCTAAAATTACAAGGTTTTTTGGTCAAAGGTTTTATAAAACCTTGTAAACCTCCCTTTAGGAAAGCCTTAAAAAGGTTATTATTATTTTTCTATTTTTGGCTAACTATTTTCAGTTAATTAAGCACTTAAAAATATTTTGTAATTTTTTATTTTTAGCCAATTTAAAAGCTGAATATTTTTTATTTGCTTAGTTTTGGCTAATTTAAGATAAATTTAGAATAAATTTGATCACAAGATCACTTTTATTTCATCATAGAAGCTTTTCTGAAGTTTTGAGATAAATTTTTTTTGACCTTTGAATTACATTGTTTTCAAATGGGCTTATATTGTTTTTAGGGGTTATACAAAAAAACTATAAGCCCATTCAAAAAAATTTTGACCTCCCAGTTGCACTATTTTTAGGATTATAAACAAAAAATTGTAAACCTATTAAAAAATAGTGTAACGCTGGTATATTTTTTTTTCAAAAAATATCAAAATTTTATAAAACATTAGCAATATCTAATGAAGCTTAATTAACTAATTTTTTTTATTATTTTCGAACAATTAAAAACCTATTTTTAATTAGTTCAGCTATTAAAAGGTTGAAATGGTCCATTAACATTCTGGCTTCATGTAGGATCAATATTGGCCTCCTCCAGATTTCACTCCATTGTTATCAGCTAAGCTGAAGGCGCTAACTGCAAGTGGGAGATTAATTAAGGTAGTAGTTTTTCTTTCCCTATTTAAATTTATTCATCATTAGCAAGGTTGTCAAATTGATTTATGGAAAATAGGCACCTTATGTTTTCATGCTATTGAATGAAAAATTGTGATTCTTGTCATGGATCACCTTCTCGTGTCGACCGACAATGCCAATCCCGGCCCGGATCGGTATGGACCAATTGGTACTAGTGTATTGTATGTCGATATGCTGGTATGTATCTGTCTTTGGAAAAATGGTTAGAAAATAATAAAAAAAACCCAAAAAAGCAAAAACCCCTTTTTAGGGGGTTTTATGCTAATTTAACACTATTTCAATTCTAATTTAATAAGAATAGAGTGCAAATGAGTCATAAATCAATAGTAAAAGTTAACTAATGGCCCTAATTGTGTCTACACTTAAGAGAAACACACTAATCACCCTTAGCAAGCTGTGATTAGGCTTAATTATCCTCAATTTGGGCCTAAAATGTAGATAATGAACCCAATTAAGATTATTAATTGAGATACACCAGTCACCATTAACATGCTATGATTAAGCATAATTACCCCCGATTTTGGTCTCAAAATAAGCTAATGGCCCTAATTGTACCTAAACTTGAGAGAGAGCCACTAATTGCCATTAACTAACTGTGATTAGACAAAATTAGTCTCGATTTGGGCCTAAAAATATGATAATGGAACTATTTGAGCCTAATATTAAGAGAAATATGCTAATCAATCCTAAGTATTTATAATTTTAAAATAATAAGCTTCTGATTATGTCAAATAATAATTAAAACATAGAAAGAGCATAAATAAGAATTTCTATCAAATCATGTTCCTGAATTCCTACAAATGAATCTTTTCAAGTTTTGATGAGCTCTAATAATTGATTAGGATGTTTAATTGAGAGAGAGAACTAGAAAGACTAAGTGAGTGAGAAAGAGAGGGAGAATGAGCGAGTGAGGAGGAGTGAAATTAGGGAGGGAGGGGCTATTGAAAGACGGGAACTAGGGGTCCAACAGTCAATTTGACTGTTGGTACCCTCCAACCCCCTTGATTTGACATAGTTAACTGGTACGGTCGAAATGCAATTGTTACTGACCAGTATAGTTTGGTGACAATTGAGTTCCGATTGTATTGAGTGATAGTGTGATACAAGGGCACTTCCTTTGTACTGCCCAAAACTAACTGGGCTAGTCCACGTACCAATCATCGGGCAGATCGATATGTATTTGCCCATTTCATATTGTATCAGGCGGTACAAAAATCATTGATTCTTATTAGTTTATATGTGCATGCTTTCAAAGTGCTAAAACCAGTTGAGAGGACTTGGAAAATAATTAATCAACTAGCTTCGTTACTTTGGGCAGTATGAATTTCTCTTTTAAGAAAGCCAGTCATGGGATTGAGGTTACATTTGTGAATATTAATGCAGATGACGTCTTTAATTTTTCTTTCTAATTTTAATATGATTACTTTAAAAACTACCGGTTTATCTCTGAACATGATTTTTTTCCTTAATAGTTTACCTTAATTTGTGTATGCCTTCAAAGTGCTAAAACCAGTTGAGAGGACTTGGAAAATAATTACTTGGCTATCTTTGTTACTTTGGTCAGTATGAATTTCTCTTCTAAGAAAGCCAGTCATGCGATCGAGATTACATATGTGAATATTAGTGCAGATGACAGCTTTGATTTTTCTTTCTAATTTTAATATGATTACTTTATAACCACCAGTTTATCTCTGAAAATGATTTTTTTCCTTAATAGTTTACCTTAATTTGTTTTCCCTTTTGTGGTATGTTTTGGATGGGGTGCTAAGAACTTGCTAAATTACCCCAGAAGTTTTTGATTGATGCTACAAGTATTTTTCATTATGCACAATTTGTTCAGTGATTTTCTACATTATATCTTGGTGAATGATGGTGGTCCAGTGGCTAGCAAGCTGCACATGAACATGTTTGATGTATCTGACGGTTCCTTTTCCCATAGCAGGCCTCTGTTGGCATTGCTGTCTTGTTGTATGTTCTACGAAGCAATATCACATATATATTATATTATTTTTTTTCCAATTAACGACTACAAGTTCCATTATATTTTTGTTAGGACATTATGGCTTGATTTTAGTCATTGTTGTGAACAACTACAGGTTTTAGTGTACTTTGCATTTTGTCGTATAGAATCTGAACTTAGGGAAGAATCTTTCTACATACTCGTCCTATAACAGTTGTGGACTTATATTCTGTCACAGTAAATTAGTTTAAGGAGAAACTTTACTGATTACTTGTTTTTTGTATTTTCTATAAGTATCACATGATTATTGTTATTACTTCAGTGGACTGCTGAAAATTCATAAATCAGTAGTGTCCCTTCAGGATGGTGCTTTCCAAGTGACAGATTGTACCATGCAGATAATCACCTTTTTGTTTAAATGGTTGATTAAAACTTTTGTCTTTCTTGCTTTTGTCCTTTTAGGTGAAGCACAATTATAGGATTGCACCAACTTCAGATTTTTTAAATGGGAAAACATCTAAACTTTTGCTACATGAGGGTAGACAAAATCAGCATTACAGAATAATGAGTGATGATTTTAGACCTGTCTTAAGATGTCACGTAGATGCTGAATTAGCACGGATGAGAAATATGACTTCACAGGAGGCTGCATCTGCTGCTGCACAAGCTGTTGCTGAGGCAGAAGCAGCCATGGTGAAAGCTGAAGAAGCAGCAAGAGAGGCAGAGGCTGCAGAAGCTGATGCAGAAGCAGCACAGGCTTTCGCAGAGGCAGCAATGTTGACTATGAAAAGCAGAAATAATCTAACCTGGTAAACCCTTTTTGGCCATAAGTATCACTTTTACTACATCCGTATACCTTTTGTCAAGTAAGAACTGTTGTGCAGTTGTTAAGCTTTTGTTTCAAATGATTGATCAAAACTATCTTTCATAGTTGTGCATTCTATACAACTTTTTGTTTCTCTTTTCCCTTTGGTAGACATTACGGATATACATGTGTGCTCACAACATTTAGAATGATTCAATTTGTTGTCTATGAACTATTCTGTATTCCATAGAGAAATTTAGGGGCTTTTTATTTCTGGAGAACTTTATTTGGAGTAAGATGACGAAAAAACTTATCCAGCCTCTTGAATTGCTTTTAATACATGGCTTCTTGTTATAATATTCTCATCTTCATCAACATTTTACAAATTTTCTATGCCATTTTTCTTGGAACTATATTTCATGGTTAGGTTACATCCTGGCATCATCCACCATACTTGCATTTTTATTTTTCAGAAAGAAATGTGGTAAAACATTTCAGATGTTGGATTGACATAAGATGTATAATAGATGGATCTACTAATTTGCTTCTCGCTTGAGAAATTTTTTTGTCAATGATATCTGCATCTAGATTGGTTCTGAACAAATGAAGCATCAGGTTTTGTCTCTTAAGAACCCTAACTTCATGATTTCTGTATCTCAAGCATATGACATTTGCTTGTACTTGAAATCATATTAAGCTTGAAGATTGAAGAAATATCCAGTTTTCCCAAATCACCCCATCAGAATTTTTATTATAAATATACTGTGCATCCCATTTTTTCTTGGCACATGTTATTCATCTTGTTTTAGAGGTTGAGAAGCTGTGGAATCTAAGGACTTGAATTGATGGTTTTGTGTCATATCTTTAAATATATTGTGATAATCTTCAATCTCATCAGATTCTACAAGATATTAGATGCATCGGTTTTATAGGTTTGGTGAGCGATGTTTAATGCATGGTTTTGGACTGTGAGACGATGGACTCTGAAACTTGTTGCAATGTTGGATGACTATTTTCGCAATGTTATATAGCTAGGAATCATTCTAGGTTTTCCGCAATTAAGCCATCTCATTTTTAAGTAGCATAAAGTATCAAAGATAGTTGCCATCTAAATCGTGGTTTTAAATCCTGTTTTGAGCTGCTTCTGCTTGGGTCGCTATTCTGTGTGACTTCTAATGTTCTTGAACCATACCCCCAAATATAGATTCTCTCAGCTTTGATTTGAAGCCTTAATTAGAATGTTGCTAAAAATTCATCTTTTCATGGTTTGGAAAGCTCAAATAGATAAATTCATCTATTTATCTATTTGTTTATATGAGATAGCTTGGGTGGTTATTTCCAAGTGGAAATGGGTCTTCCCGCTCTCTCCTAGACAGATTTAGAATCTTTGTTTTTTTTCTTCCGTTAAGCAGTTCTTTTCTTAGTTACTCATAGATCATGAAGATAAATTAGATAGCCCTTTAAATGAGGAACCATTTAGAGCCTGACACGTTGTTTATTGAGACAAAATGATTTTGCTTTATTTAGTGCTCTTTCTAATTGGACAAATGTGTTGGATTCTCATGTAGTGGTGCCATTTGGTCATGCATAGGTCTCATGTTGCTAGGTGGTTGTGAGTGTGACCTGCAGGTGAGACATTTAAAGATTAGTTGAAGTGATGAATCTGGTTCAGCAATTAAAGTTGGAATGATTTGGACCTATTTCTATATTTTGGCCTCAATGATTTTCTTTCTTTTTATTTTTGTTTCCATTTTTCTACATGATGTTTGAAACTGAACTTCAAGCTTCAACTTCTTTATACTATTATGGCTACATATTTGTAAATTGGAGAGGATTTTTCCTATTTTCTTGCTACCTCATTGTATGGTGAAAGCGTTTGTATAGTCTAAAATATAGAGTTGGCACCGATAACTTGGTTTTATAGGCAGTTTAAGTAATAAAATTTGCTTTGGATTATTGAACTTTTTATATCAATGGACCATGTGCAAATGTTAACTACTTTTCATATCCATGTCTTAACACTAACATAGACTATGACGGGACGTTATGTGCCAATTTCTTGGGATCACTTGCTTATGTTTTTCTTCCACCATCGAGCTTTGTGTAGGTTTAAATCTCTAGTTAAATTAAGAACATTCAAATCTCATTATTATTTCTAATTTTAATCAATCCACCTTATTTAATCATGATTTCCATAGGTCTCCTTTGGACATATCCATATTATTTTTCTCATTTTATTCTCTATCTGGTTTGTACTCGTTTGTTAGCAGATGATAACATTTGTACATGTGGACTTTAACATTCTCATCTTAGCTGCACTGGTGCATGTTTTCTAATGGCTGAATACTTTTATTTCCAAAGCATTGCTGACCTAACAACTACCTCATTAATTAAGGACGATCATAGAAAATTCCTGATGCTTCTCTTTGCTTTAACCACCTAACTTTTACTTTCTGAGAACGTGTTCAAGCAATCAGTTCTTCATATAGTATTTTTTTGAATATATTACGTTGAAGGTGCTCCACCGAAGGAAGCCACACAGGGTCTTTGGGCTAGGTTTGCACTTGGGTAAAGAAACCTTTGGATGACAGAGCATCTTTGTCACCTCTAATTTTAATCAATCCACCTTATTTAATCATGATTTCCATAGGTCTCCTTTGGACATATCCATATTATTTTTCTCATTTCAATTCCACTTATTTAATCATGATTTCCATAGGTCTCCTTTGGGACATATCCATATTATTTTTCTCATTTTATTCTCTATCTGGTTTGTACTCGTTTGTTAGCAGATGATAACATTTGTACATGTGGACTTTAACATTCTCATCTTAGCTGCACTGGTGCATGTTTTCTAATGGCTGAATACTTTTATTTCCAAAGCATTGCTGACCTAACAACTACCTCATTAATTAAGGACGATCATAGAAAATTCCTGATGCTTCTCTTTGCTTTAACCACCTAACTTTTACTTTCTGAGAACGTGTTCAAGCAATCAGTTCTTCATATAGTATTTTTTTGAATATATTACGTTGAAGGTGCTCCACCGAAGGAAGCCACACAGGGTCTTTGGGCTAGGTTTGCACTTGGGTAAAGAAACCTTTGGATGACAGAGCATCTTTGTCACCTCTAATTTTAATCAATCCACCTTATTTAATCATGATTTCCATAGGTCTCCTTTGGACATATCCATATTATTTTTCTCATTTTATTCTCTATCTGGTTTGTACTCGTTTGTTAGCAGATGATAACATTTGTACATGTGGACTTTAACATTCTCATCTTAGCTGCACTGGTGCATGTTTTCTAATGGCTGAATACTTTTATTTCCAAAGCATTGCTGACCTAACAACTACCTCATTAATTAAGGACGATCATAGAAAATTCCTGATGCTTCTCTTTGCTTTAACCACCTAACTTTTACTTTCTGAGAACGTGTTCAAGCAATCAGTTCTTCATATAGTATTTTTTTGAATATATTACGTTGAAGGTGCTCCACCGAAGGAAGCCACACAGGGTCTTTGGGCTAGGTTTGCACTTGGGTAAAGAAACCTTTGGATGACAGAGCATCTTTGTCACCTCTAATTTTAATTCAATTGGGGTGTGTATTTATAAGCAAAGAATATTTGAACAGTATTGAAATAAAGGTGGTATTTGATTAGGGAAGTCTGTCTTAGATCACATGCATTGCAGTTATTGATATGATGAAATGAAAGAAACCTTTGAAGCTTTCTGAAGGCATAGGGTTGGCTAATACCCTAATTAATTGAAGTGATAGGAAAATAAATGTTGTGACTGTAAAAAAGAACTAATATGAAGTCATTAGTCTATGCAAATAAATTCCAATACTATTATACTATTTTATCATGTTTTATCATAATTGTATCTTATAGTAATCAACAACCGTTTTGTGCAGATGGTCCAAGTTTGAGGGGAATTGTCTTGGCTCTTGAACTGGTTTTCCAGATACAACTCTACCGGATATGCTGTTTCTCGGTTTTACAGTTATTTTGCAGGATATATGGTTATGCTTGTCATGTTTTGCATAATTTCACAATGATGGTGACCCTTGGAAATCTTGCTTGGTTCACTACAAACCTTGGAAGCTGTTTAGCCACGGCATTGTCATCGCATTAAACAATCGTTGATTTATTTGCTAACGGAAGAGCAAGTGGGGTGTTTGAAGAGCTGAAATTTCAGAGCGAAATAAAAATTGCTGCTTGGATTTTGACGAATGTGCAGATGCTCGACTGTAAGCAAGATGAACACATATCCTCGAGTCAGTCACCATTTGTTCATGAGATTGTACTGTGGAAAAAATGGCATCATATGTATATATATATATTTATTTGTGTATTTGCTTGTTTAATGTTCTCTGTCCAGGTTCCTTTATGCAAGTCTTAGTTGTCGAACTTCCGATTTGACTAAATTATAATAAGCAATCCTGCATCACCATTCAAAGTCAAGCTACTTGAGAAGCCACTTGGCCAGCCATTTGCAATGCAGAAAATGGCCAGTATGTGAGATCATGATTCAAAGAAAACATGATGCCTTAGAGCTTGTTATAATTCAAAGGTTCCTGTAAATGATTCATGTCATGTTGATTCCTGATGGAAATGGAATTTGTGCCAAAAGAAAATGTTTGGAGAAATGTCAAGATACCTTTGTTCCTCCTGCCCAGTCATTATGATGTGTGATGGATTCAAATGTCTACCAATCAACTATGGAGCTACAGATGTAGTGTTCCTTCCATCAGTGTAGTGTCTGTTAATCCCATTACTCTCTAGATTTGAAGTTGAGACAGAGGCAAGTTGCAATGGTCCAAACCATAACAAAAATGTTTCCTTGGCTCCTCTTCAATTAATATTCACAATTGTAGAATCAATTTTCTGGCCAATCTGCAGGATCTATAGTGTTTTCTTTTCTAAATAAGAAATAATAACATATAGTCTGGGATTTGGCATGGAACTGTTGTTGCCACCATATTCAAGTTATTTCTTGCCTCTCTTGTCCCTTTCCACATCTCACTGTCACACAATTGGAAACATAAACTGAATTATAAGAATGGGGAGACAGAATGAGTCAGAGACAATACAGGAATGAGTCACACTTTATTCTAATGCAAAAATTTGGAGACAAAAATGAAAGATACTGTTTTGGATGGGTTGGTCAATCAATATTTGGCAGCATACATACATATATGATATAAAGGAAATTGTATGTCAGAAGATGCTGTTTCCAAACTATGAATGGATAGGAATATGCAGACACTCCATTTCTGATTGAATGATATTTTTCATTAATATTTTATCCTTCTTTCTTAATTAATGGGGT
The DNA here is from genome assembly GCA_004837865.1 of Musa balbisiana. Lineage (NCBI taxonomy): Eukaryota > Viridiplantae > Streptophyta > Magnoliopsida > Zingiberales > Musaceae > Musa > Musa balbisiana. The sequence goes on from CM017193.1 coordinate 36,203,105, forward strand.
CCCACTCTTGGTAAAGCATTGATTGCATTTAAAGCTCTTGCCTGCAGAATTTTGAGATTCTTAGTTCCATTTCTGCCTTAATTTGACTACCACACCAATTTTTCATGGTTCAGTTGGCATCCACATTCATGAGATGGGACACCATAAACATGAACAGCACATGTTGGCAATGGCAAGGAATGGATCAGAAATGCCACAAGGCATATGGTGCCTCGAAATCTTTCACTTGTGTTGACCAATACTATATTCTCCACAGCCACCACCACCACCACCACCACCACCAGACCAACTGCTTCGGCATCCTACTTGGGCATCAGTCGTGCACGTTACGGCTTCCATTTCCATGCCAGCTTGAAAAAAGAAGTTTGAAGTCGCAAGAAGAATCATTCAGTGCTACCACTTTTTCTCAGGGAATCTCTATGCACGGGGACCCAAAAGTTTCAATGCTCATTTAGTTCCAATGGTAGGTCAGAATCCCCACACTGCTTTTAAGGCTGTTTTGGACTAGTGTCCTCGAGTACTCGCTTTTGTTCAGTTGCTGCTTTCTCCTCCTTTTTATGTCTTTGTGACAGGTGTGTAATGCATGCATTGGCTGGTCCCATCCAGCTCAACATGGTGTAGTTTGGATTTTGGAAGAGGGCAGCCAGCAGGGCAAAAGGCAGAATAGAAACTGCTCTTTTGGAGTGGAGTGAGACATTCCATTCTCTCCTGCCATTTTGGGTTTCCTTGGTTGGGAGGTGGTGGGTGGATTTATCTTGTTGAAGGATTTGTTGAGTGCTACATTGTCCTAAAGTTTTGGTTTTTTTTCTGGTTGGTTCTTCTGCTTATGAGATTGGTTAACTGGTGGTACTAGTGGTACACTTTCTGTTCTTTTTCTTTTGGTGGGTTAGGTCTGGTTTTGTGAGGTATGTGGCCTAGAATTGCTGCTGGCTTGAGGTTGTTTGTATGCTTTTCTATCATTTGCGGGTTTGGTGTCGGTGCTTTAATATGTTGGAATGTCCTAAAATGTTTGAATGTTGAGTGAGTTTCATCTCAGTAGAACCTGTTCTTTGTGCTTGGAGCTCTTCTGAAGATTAGTTTCTTGAGTGATCACTGTATGTGCAACCTTGTGTGGCTTCTCAGGCTACCAAGGTTGATGTTTTCGCAGGCTTTTATTTCTTGAGCATGGTCATACTCCAAATTATTCTGGCCTTTGGGGATTTTGGTTGTGAAATAGAGTCACTGCTGTTTTCTCAGTTGTGTGCTTCTGTGGGCAACAAATTGATGGAGAAGGGCTTATGACTAAATATTTTTAGCCTGGTAGTTGATTTCTTAGGATCACGGTGTGCACTGTGTAACTTTCCAGGTTCTGTTGAAGTTCTCTGTTCTGACCATTCCATTTAAGCTTTCTTTGGAATGGCCTGCAAGAAGCTGGGATCAAAAGCCGATGCCTTTCATCGACAAGGACAAGCCTGGTATGCTTCACTCTGTTCTCGTACACCTGGCTTTTTTCTAGGTTCTGAATGTTCTTGTGCCTAATATCGGTCTGAGATGACATATGATTTGTGTTCTATTTGCGTCTTAGCTTTCTTTTACTAATTGACTGGATGAATACTGGTAATGTAATTGATACGATCATCATGTATCTGAAACTGGTATACATATACAACCTCCTAAATCTTCAGGTTCTTAGTTACTGCTGAAAGTTACAGCTTCCAGAACAGGCTGTTCATTTTACTACATTTGAGATGATACTAAAATGCCTTATTAAGAAATAGGTGAAAATTGCAATAGACTATTGAGGTTTCCTTTTCAACTAATTCTATTCTTATTTGTGGAGACTGACTTGATTAATTTCTGCAAGTTTGTTCGACTTGTTGCTTCATCATGGAATACAATGAATTTTATAGCATACATGTCAACCTCAATGTCATAATGCTCCTCAAATGTCAAAACCAAAACATTTAGTCTCTACAAATGGATAAGTGGAACCAGCATTTTAAAGGCTTTGGCAATAAAGGCTGGTGGCTCGGTATCTGTGGTTCCTTGTGTGAATGTTGAAAGGAGGTAAACAGAAGAACCAAGGAGTTTAATTATTAATAATTAGATTATAATTCAACTGTCTGGTTGTTAGTCTTAGTTAGTACTTCAAATCAAACCTAAAATCAGTCATCTCATTAGTTCAGTTGCCTTTGTTCCCCTTTTGCCTCTGCCATGCAGTGTCAAAGATAGCCAACACAGTCTATCATATTTTCTTGGTTTTTTTCAAGTAACAAAGATTGAGGGAAATCAACATCCACAGAAAATTAGCTTTATAATTGCAGGAGCAATTTATTGAGGGACTGAATAATGAGTTTAGAAATTAAAGTGTGTCTATAGGGTTTCATTAGAAGAATATATTTGAATTATTAAAAGTGCAGTTTACTGTAAGAGGCTCCCACAAATGTAGTGTTTGGATATGATTGTGATCTTCTATATTTGAGAGGTGCAAACATAGTGAGAGATACCTAGCACCACAATGAACTTATAGTCTTGATAAAAAGGAGAAAAACATATAAAGATACAATGTATAATGATCATGAAAGGATTGGAAAAGCAAAGCATCATGTTCTCAACTAGGCCTAACTTGGAAGAGAGACAGACAGATACTACAATCAAATATTGAGGAAGGTAAAAGTACCAAGTCCTTGCTTCCTATCAATAACTATTCTTTGTTAAAGAAAATAAACAAAAAGAAGATCAATTTTCTGAGAAAAAAACATATGTTTTGGGTTTTTCCATAATTCCGAAAGAGAGTACCTTGACGTTCCTACCGAACCAATTGGGCTGGAATAGATTTTTGGCCAAACTGGTGTAGCGCTAGACCAGATTGGTTACAATGCTTTTATATAGAAGTAAACCAAAACACTGTAGTTCACTTAAAGACACTGTAAGGTGGTAACGTTTCACTCTTTTTATCAACATTCTTTCACAGTAAATGATCACAGATATTATAAGATTTTTCATAATACATAGACCTAAATTTAAGACCAAGTGGGAAAAAATTTGAAATTTTTTCATAATTTTCATCTAAAACCACTCAAATTCTTATATAAATTATTTATAATACCTCAAAACGTTTAATAAAGTTGATGATTATGGGTAGTGGGATTTAAATTAATTGTAACTTGGTTATAATATTTTACAGCAGAGTTACACTATTTTGGTTCAACGAACCATTGTAAGTTCATTCAAAAATATTATAACTAAGTCATGTCTCATCTTTTTTAGTTTCTACTTCATAATAAATAATTAAAAATATTATAAGGTTTTTCAAATTGCATAGATATAAATTTAAGGCTAAGCGAAACAAAAAAAGAATTTGTGATCCTTTAGTTTGAAATATAGCAGAACATTGTCAGGTTGCATCCAAAACAAAATAAATTCTGAAATAAATCATTTTATAAACTTAAAATCCTATAATAAACATGATAATTATGGTTGGTGGTTATTTTAAATAACTGAAGCTCAATTAAAATGTTCTAAAATAGTGCTGCAATGATTTTGGTTCAATAACCAAAAATACAATAAGTTCATTTAAAAGAAATATAAGTGGGTAATGTCTAACTTCTTTTTATCGTTATTTTTCACAACAAATGAATACAGATATTTTAACATTTTTCAAGTTTTGTAGAGATAAATTTAAGGCTAAGCAGAAAAAAAATCCAGGATTTGTCAGTCTTTGTTTTGAAATATACTTAGACCTTCTTATTTTTCATACAAAATCATTCAAAAATGCTCATATAAATCAATTCATGAAATATCAATTGCAGTGTTTTTGATGATAAAGGTTTATGGGAATTTGAACTAATTAAAATTGAATAGAGCTATAGTGTTTTGATTCAGTGATTAAAAATACTATAAGTACATTCAAAATAATTATAACTAAGAACACCATACTTTTTTTTATTATTCTTTCCAATAAATGACAACAAATATTGTGAAAATTTTCAAAATACACTGACCTAAAAAAAGTCAAAATATGTCATCCTTTATTTTGAAATATGTCAAAACATTGTTAATTTTCATCCAAAATCATTTAAAATCTCTCAAACAAACCACTTTATGAAATCTTAAAATGTATAACAAGGCTGATAATTAAGACTGTTGAGTATTCAAACTAATTCAGTCGGATTATTATGTTTTTAGTTACTGAACTAAAAATAAAATACTGTAACTGGTTTGGTTTAGTACTGAACCAATTTGGTCGGTTTAGTCAGGTTTCAATGGAAATTATAATCTAAACAATCAAGACATCTACTAAGCATATGCATATCTGTGACTGGAAGTAGATGTTAGGACTCTAGCTAGGAGAGTCCTAATTGATAGGGGCAATCATGTAAAACCTACCTAAGCCGACCCTTATTAAAGAGGTGAAGAGGCCGGCTAGGGTTTGGAGGTTATTTCTTAAAGAAGAATTAAGAGTTGTAAAGGAATATGAGTCTTGAGTAGGAGTCCTATTAGGAGTCTTGAGTAGATGTCTTAATTGAGTAAGAGTCTTGAGTAGGAGTCCTATTAGGAGTTAGGGTTTATAAACCCTATAAATAGTCATGTATTCATCCTCTTTTGATAAGCAATAGATGAATCTTTTCTGCAGCCTTTGAGCAGCAACTTGGAGGAAGGAACCCCTATAGAGTTCCAGGAGGCTGATCCCCTAAAGAGATCAACCCCAAGCTTAGAATCTACTAGGGTTCTACCACTTGGTATCAGAGCAGCGTTCTTGGCATCTTGCTGCCCTTTCCACAGCCATCCATCATCCCTCCACAGCCGCCCAAAGCAATTCCCATAATTGCTTAAAAGATCGTCACCAAATTCCGTTGTCATCTACACCATCGCAGATCATCTTTTGATCTCCTCGTGAATTGCAACAGGTTCTGGTTTTCTACCTTACTGCTGCTGCAATTTAGTTATCCTTATTCAAAAATCCAAAAAAAAAAATTGTTCCTATATTGCTGCATAAACTTTTCGTCGCAAAGTTTTCATCTCTACGACGAAAGATACATTGCAGAATTCTAACCGCATAACACAGTCTATTTGATCTTGCTACTGCATTTTTTCTATCCAAATCTCTACAAAATTTTTATGACAGCTTTGACACATCCTAATAGCAGATTTCCCCTTGGTTTTGTCAAAAAATTCTTAATATAAACCGTTGATCTTTTACGTCTAATCTGCTATACTTAAAAATCTGCACTATAAAATTTCAGCTGCATAGCATAGTTTGTTTGATCTTGCTACTACGTTTTTTCTGTCCAAATCTCTATGAAATTTTTATGATAGATTTGATACTTCCTATTAGAGGTTTTCCTTTTGGTTTTATCAAAAAATTCTCAATATAAACCACTAGTCTTTTACGTCCAATCTGCTATACTTGAAAATCTGTGCTGCAGAAAATTTCAGCCGCATATTATTGCCTTAACCGATCTATTTGTAATCTTTTTTGAACGAAATTTCTTCTACACTTTATAGATCATCTTGGCTCCCATCTAAGATTGATCTATTAAGGAATTCATCTCTAAAAATAATTTTATGTTGCTGCAAATTTTCATCGCAACCCGCTGAAATTTTTTGATGAGAATTCTGCTATCGCAACTTGCACCAATTTCTTTGCTCTTATACTGTCGAAATTTTCTTAATTAAATTAGACATACTTACTGTCACATACACTGAAATTTTGCTATCAATTCCCTCCTCAAATCTCTCAAGTTTTTTGTGGAAATTTTGTTGAGAAACCGTTGTTTCTTCGACGATAATTCTGCTCTTACAAGACAACACAATTCTGCAGCAAACTTCCACTGATTTCTATCAAACCTTTGCTGCCATCTACCACAGATTTAAAACTTTCATCCACAGCCCTAAAACTCCACCAAACCACACCCTCAAACTGCACCCAAAACTGCCACAAAACAAGCCTAAACCGCAGCCTACATCCACCAATCCACCAACCCTTTCGACCATCACTTCTCTCAACCCATACTTGCCTTTAACCCGACAACAAAAGAGAGATCTTAACATTACAGATTTGGAAGCATATTCTATGGCATCTAAGGAGGCAATCGATACTAAATTTGAAGCCTTGGAGGCGCGAATGGAGGATAAGATTCGGACTCTCTTTACCGAACTCAGTTTGGGCCGACCACCAAGCCCGAAGAAATCATATCAAGGAGAGAGCTCTAACCAATCACACCAAGCCCAAAGAGATGACTTCCAAGAAAGGGGAGGTTCTATGATTGATCCCAACTATCCACGCATGAGGGTGGACTTCCCTAGATGGGAAGAAGGAGACCCGATTGGTTGGATCTCGCGTGCGGAGCGATATTTTCGGTATCATAAAACTGCGGATGCATCTATGGTAGAAATTGCAGCTATACATCTTGAAGGGGATGCCATACAATGGTTTTACTTGTTTAAATATACTCATGGAGTTCTCTCATGGCGACAGTTCAAAGAAGGACTATTGATCCGCTTCAGACAAACCGATTACGAGAACATTGACGAACAACTAGCAAAGATCCGACAAACCTCTACTATTCAGGAGTACCAAACAAGGTTTGAAAGGTTATCTAATCAAACTCGTGATTGGTCTCAAAAACAGCTATTGGGGACCTTCATTGAGGGCTTGAAGCCGGAGATCCGGGGAGAAGTTCAAGCACGACAACCATACACGCTTATGGCAGCCATCTCTTTCGCACGACATCAAGAGGAGCGTTTGAACCATGAAGCTCAGAGGACTAGGATCGCTTCTCAACCTATAATGCAGAAGCCCTCAGCCCCCCCTACTATCAACCGAGTCCCTGCACCAAAAATGATGACAAGAGAAGAGCTTCAGGAGCGATCTACGGAGGAGTTATGTTGGCACCGCGATGAGCCGTGGAGCCGCGAGCATCACTGTAGAAAAGGGAGACTTCTTATGATTAAACCAGTAGAAGAAGAGGTCATTGAACATCAAGAAGAGAGCCTTGATAATAAAGAAGAAAATGCAGAAGAAGAGCCACAACCGACTGAAGTTATGGTGCATGCACTAGCTGGCTACTCAAACCCGCAAACGATGAAAGTTGAAGGCCTTCTCAAACAACAATCGATCACTGTTCTCATCGACATGGGCATCACTAATAACTTTCCACATAGTAAAGTTGCTATCCGGATGGCCTTACCTATCGAGTATTACAGCAGGTTTGACGTCAAGTTCACCGACGGACGGATTTTGAAGTGTGATCGTAGGCGCCCGCAAGAGAAACTATTACCGCAGGAACAAGAGATAATTGGAGATTTCTTCCTCCTCCCTCTTGATGATCATGAGGCTATGCTCAAAATTGAATGGTTGACAACATTAGGTAATGTTTTCTGGAATTTTATGAAACTAATTTTGAGATTTTACAGTAAAGAGAAACAGGTGATTTTACACGGGAAACGTGGGGGCGACGTAATGACGATTTGCACACAACAAATGGAGAATGTTTTACATAAAGCATGCAGCGGCTTTTTGGTACAACTTGAGCAGCAAACTAAGGGAGAGCCAATAGAATTTGAAGATCCAAACCTACTTCCTTTGCTTGCTGAATTTTCAGATATATTTGATGAACCGCGCAACCTACCTCTTGCCCGTCGGCATGATCATTGTATACCGACTCTTCTGGGCAAACCTCCTGCAAATACTTGGCTATATCAACATTCATATCTGCAGAAGGATGAAATAGAAAGGATTATAAAAGAGATGCCCGAAACAAGAGTTACTCGGCCAAGTTGCAGCCCCTACTTTTCACTGGTACTCTTTGTACGAAAGAAGGATGAAACATGGCGAATGTGGATTGATTACCGAGCCCTCAATGACAATCATCAAGGACAAATACCCTATTCTAATAGCAGATGAATTGTTAGATGAAAGAGAGCATAAGTCTTCACAAAGCTGGACCTTCGATCCGGGTATCATCAAATATGAGTGTGCAAAGAAGAGATACCGAAAACCGCCTTTTGAAGACACAACGGCCACTACGAATTTTGCTTTCGTCACCAAAAGGTGGAATATCTTGGGCATATCATATCAGAGGAAGGTGTGACAGTGGACCCCTCCAAAATTGGAGCAATGCAAAACTGGCTGACCTCGAGGAATATAAATTGCTACGTGGCTTTCTCGGTTTAATAGGCTACAATCTCAAGTTCATGAAAAACTATGGAAAGATCAGTGCACCACTTATTTCCTTACTGAAAAAAGATTTATTCCAATGGTTGGACAAAGCCTCCGCTGCCTTCGACAAACTTAAGGCAGCCATGACGACGACGCCAGTGCTAGCACTACTAGATTTCAGCCGACCCTTCATTATTGAGGTTAATGCATCTGGAGTCAGAATTGGAACCATTCTCATGCAAGATGGTCGACCACTCGCATACACTAGCAAGGCATTATCTCCCTCCCATCAAAATATGTCAACATATGATAAGGAGATGTCTTAATTGAGTAAGAGTTCTTGAGTAGGAGTCCTATTAGGAGTTTAGGGTTATAAACCCTATAAATAGTCATGTATCATCCTCTTTTGATAAGCAATAGATGAATCTTTTCTGCAAGCCTTTGAGCAGCAACTTGGAGGAAGGAACCCCTATAGAGTTCCAGGAGGCTGATCCCCTAAAGAGATCAACCCCAAGCTTAGAATCTACTAGGGTTCTATCAGTAGAGCTACAGGTACAATAAATGTTCCCATGTTTCATTTTTAGAAAGTCCCGGTGTCAGATTATTTTTCAAAGCTAGACACTTGAAAGCCATCCTATACACAACTTGAAATAGCTGACAAACGTATTACCAGACTTTGTCAGCTCCGTGGCTCATTACAATTGGGACTCAAAGAAATTACACTACAAAGGACGCATTGTGCTTATGACAAATTCTACTTGCATCTTCACGAGCAGATTTTGGATAAAGTTATTCCATATGCAGGGTACTAAATTGAAAAGGAGTATGCAATATTACCCACAAATCGACAGCCAGACGAAAGTTGTAAATAGTGCTTGGAGACTGCCCAAAGCCACCCACCAAATATGACTACTCAATGAGAACTCCAGACCCAGCCAAGTGTCATTATTGATCAACGGATCGGGACTCGACGACGACGACCCACTACTGAAGTGCTAATACAGTGGGGTGAACCTACCAACAGAAGATGTCACTTGGGAGAACTATGACGACTTGAAGATCAAATTCCCAAAATTCATGAATCGTCAGCCTCGAGGACAAGGCTGTTTGAAGAGGGCGGGTCTGTTAGGACTCTAGCTAGGAGAGTCCTAATTGATAGGGGCAATCATGTAAAACCTACCTAAGCCGACCCTTATTAAAGAGGTGAAGAGGCCGGCTAGGGTTTGGAGGTTATTTCTTAAAGAGAATTAAGAGTTGTAAAGGAATAGATAGGAGTCTTAAGTAGGAGTCCTATTAGGAGTCTTGAGTAGATGTCTTAATTGAGTAAGAGTCTTGAGTAGGAGTCCTATTAGGAGTTAGGGTTTATAAACCCTATAAATAGTCATGTATTCATCCTCTTTTGATAAGCAATAGATGAATCTTTTCTGCAGCCTTTGAGCAGCAACTTGGAGGAAGGAACCCCTATAGAGTTCCAGGAGGCTGATCCCCTAAAGAGATCAACCCCAAGCTTAGAATCTACTAGGGTTCTATCAGTAGAGCTACAGGTTACAATAAATGTTCCCATGTTTCATTTTTAGAAAGTCCCGGTGTCAGATTATTTTTCAAAGCTAGACACTTGAAAGCCATCCTATATACACAACTTGAAATAGCTGACAAACGTAAGAGTGTAAACCATACTTGTCAGTCAACTTTGGTGACATATACACCGAGTGTTATGTAAGAGCCTCAAATTAATTTCACTTGTCTTATAAGTTTTACACAGTGGATTTCTATTAAAAACATTCATGGTAGTCAATACATTTAATTATATTAAGGTGCACTGAGGTATAATCTTATTCATTTCATGTCTAAGTTTATCCATATATCATCGTGAACTTGAATGTTGTTCTTTTCTTCAATCTTAAACCTCCTGCTTAATATTCATTCGTCATATGGACTATTTCAAAGAAGGAAAAATAAAAAAGCATTATAGGGGAATTGCTTTCCATGGATGCACATACTGCAAATTGTTGACTTACGTCTCTTTTTAGGTTTTACACGTTTGTTTTAATGTTTAACAATACCTTACCCAAGCTTATGATTATCGGCACAAGTAGATCTGGCCATAGGCAATCACTTAGAACTTGTAACTAATTAAATGCTGCAGCTTTATATGGCTTTCCAAACTGAGATTTCTTGGTCCTTTGAACTCTGCAACTTCTTGTTTCATAAAATGATACTAAATAACTTAGAAATAGAAAGTATTGTAGTTGCATGTGGATCACTGGTTAATTTGTGAATTTTTGCAGGTTTTGCACAACTGGGCTTCCAAGCGATATTATCATTGAAGTTGGAGAGATGGCCTTCCATCTTCATAAGGTGAGGTGATTAGTCATTAAATTGAATGTGACTGTACTTATACCTAGCAATCTATTTAATTCAATGTTAACATGTTCAATAAGGTGAGGTGCTTTAGTTATTTACTTAAACAACATCGTACTTGCATCAAGAGGATGGCCTTCGGCACCATGAGAAAAAATTGCTCCATTTGACATGAATGACCAGGGCTCAAGACATGAAAGCAATCTTTCTAATTATAGGTGGTAGGCTGTATATTGACCCTCCATAAACTTTGCATCGATGGTACGCATGCATTGGGCTGCCCTTTTCTTTAACAATTTTATATAGATATCTATTTAATGCAATAATTAGTTGATATTTTTATGGTTTTGGTACTGTCTTATTAGATAAGGCTCTGAATTCTAGGCTCATTTGCAAAATTCTTTTTGGGTGAGACTGTTTTAAGCTTCAACATTCTCTTTCATGACAGAACAAAAAATGTCAAGCTCCTAGCATTGTACAACATTGCTGTCATTTGTGTCAAAGAAACTTTTGTTGTATCTTATTTCTCAAGTACAAAAATGTAAAATTAAATGAGTCCTTTTTTACTATCTGGTTTGTTTATTTATAAGGTTAATATAAAAGGACAAATAAACCAGACAAATTGAAATCTTGCAGCCTAAGCTGGACAACCAAGTTGCTTCTCCAGTGACAGTATGTTATCAATTGTTTCTTCACTATTGAAGAGGGTAAATTGTGTGAGAATTGTAGATTTATTAATTTGTTTATGGTCTGCTTTTCTCCTACCCATTGTTTAGGCCAATTTGACTTTCTTTTGGTTCTTTCAGATCAACTGGGGCTTTATCTAAGAATGTGTGCTTAAATTTTCCAGAGGTATCTGAATTCTATTATTCATGAATTATGTTTGATGTTCTTTCTTGCAGTTCCCTCTTTTGTCAAAGAGTGCTCTCCTGGAAAAGCTTATTGAGGAGATCTCTGATGAACAAGAGGGTTGTGTAGTGAAGTTGGATGATCTTCCTGGTGGGTCTAAAGCATTTGAACTAGTAGCTAGATTCTGTTATGGTGTGAAGTTTGAACTCACTGCATCGAATGTGGTTTGTCTACGCTGTGCTGCTGAGCATCTTCAAATGACAGAGGAAATAGCCGAAGGCAATTTGATCACTCAGACAGAGATCTTTATCAACCAAGTCGTCATTCGTAGCTGGAAAGATTCGATAAAAGCACTTGTGATGTGCAACAATCTTCTCCCACATGCTGAAAATCTTCAGATCATTAAGAGATGCCTTGATTCTCTAGCTGTTAAAGCTTGTACAGATCCCAATCTGTTTGGTTGGCCAATGGTGGAGCATGGCACAATGCACAGCCCTGGTGGGAGTGTTTTGTGGAATGGAATCAGCACAGGAGCCAGACCACGAAATTGTAGTTTTGATTGGTGGTATGAAGACGTCTCTTCATTGAGTCTTCCCTTGTATAAGAAACTGATCTCAGTCATGGAATCTCGAGGTATCAGACAAGAAGTAATAGCAGGCTCCATGACTTTCTATGCCAAAAGGTATCTGCCTGGTATTAGTAGGCGTCACCGTATGGCATCTGTAGCTCTGACAGCTGCACCATCTGAAGAAGAACAGAGACAGCTTCTTGAAGAGATTGCAAGCATGTTACCTTTACAAAAGGGTGTGATATCAACTAAGGTCTTGTTCGGTCTTCTTCGCACTGGCATGATTCTGCAAGTGAAACCATCATGCATATCTGACCTGGAGAAAAGAATTGGGCTGCAGCTAGACCAGACCACTTTGGAGGATCTACTGTTGCCAAACTTTTCATATTCTATGGAGACACTGTACAATGTTGACTGTGTACAACAAATTCTTGAACACTTCTTAGCCATGGTTCAAGCTGCTGATTGTGCATCCCCTAATATGGTTGATGATGAGCAAATAACTGGTTCACCTTCTCTGGAACCTGTTACTACTGTTGCCAAGCTAATCGATGGGTATCTAGCAGAGGTTGCACCAGATGTCAACTTAAAGCTTCCAAAGTTCCAAAATCTGGCTGGTGCATTACCTGATTATGCACGACCACTGGATGATGGACTATATCGTGCTATTGACATCTATTTAAAGGTATTTGTTCAAGCACATTGCATCAAATATCATGATTGTAATATAGATCTCCACCAGCACAAACTTGTGCTTCTTTTTCTCACAAGATTATCATATTTTGTCTTGTAATGTTCAACAACTTGCTGTCAAATAATTGAAATGAATGTTCTATTTCTATTATAGAATCTCAATATATATGCAGTTTGATACATATTAAGTTTTCAAGTTTTCAATCAAATTTGTCATTATCCTATCGAAATGTTGCTGATATATTTATTACTCATTATACATATAACAGGCACACCCATGGCTCACTGAAGCTGACAGAGAACAGCTCTGCCGGCTGATGGACTGCCAGAAGCTCTCCCTAGAAGCCTGCACTCATGCTGCACAGAATGAGAGGCTCCCACTACGAGTAGTGGTTCAAGTGCTTTTCTTTGAGCAACTTCAACTTAGGACCTCAATCGCTGGTTGCTTGCTTGTTTCTGACAACCTTGATGGATCACGGCCCTTGAGGGGTGGACTGGTGGGTTCAGGTGATGCTGGTGGGTGGGCAAGCACTGTGAGGGAAAACCATGTATTGAAGGAAGGAATGGATAACATGAGGATGAGAGTGTCGGAGCTTGAAAAGGAGTGCACGAGCATGAGACAGGAGATTGAGAAGTTGGGCCGCGGGAACAGCAGGTGGAGTAGTGTCCCGAAGAGGTTTGGATTTACGATCAAGTCACAGATGTGCAGTGCCCAAGAGGAGTCTGTAGGTGATCATTGCAGGAATAGAATGAACATCAAGACTGAGAAATTTCCAGAAAAGCTCATGAAACACAAGAAGCAGTCATCTGCAGGTTCATGACCTTTCCTGTGAGGTATCGTGGGATTGTAACTCTAGTTTTCTTTTTTCATCAAAATAGGAAGCATGAATCCAGATGATATGTTTCTTGAACAAATTTGATCTTGAGGTTGGCCTTCAAAAAGGAAACCTAAATCTTGGGTTAACCATCTGCTTCCTACTAGTGACTGACATGCAACATCTGCAAACTGAAACAGATCTGTATCTTTCTGATTTACTTGTGCATCTTGGTTTCTCGTTATATAAATCTACTCATTGTTCAAGATTGTATAGATCTTGAATTGGATCAGCCTTTTACATTGTGTTATCTCATGCAAGCTCAATGAGCAAATCGGCGACAAATAGCTGCTGTATATTATCTCTGAAAAAGAGTTTGGCATGAAAATAAACAGTGCTATGCTTTTGATTTGAATAATGAATTAGGTAAGATAGATCTGCCAGTTTAGAGCTCTGTGAATACATCAAATGCTTGTCAGACAGCAGAATTCTTAGCTTTTGAGTAAAATGGTAAATCAATATTTTTCTTTTTTCATGGTTCAGCACTTTCTTTGAGCCTGTTCACCTGGATCAGTTTTGGAGTTTAGTGCCCACACTGCAAGATTTATCCATGAGTGGGACAGTTGACCTCCTCCAGTTCCGTGGCACAGAGTGTTCTTCGCCATTTCATGATGATAATGAAGTTAATATCCACAGGTCTTCAAAACTTAGCTTACACTAACAGCTCTCTTTGTAGTTTTATATTGTTTTGCACTTCACAGCATCAGGTCAGTGTAGTTTATCGATAACTTGCGATCCATATCAGTGAGTATGAGAGCTTGGTTTTGTGATTAGCATGTTGATCTGAAGTTGATTACTTTCATTACTAGTTGATGCTTATATGAATAAATGCAAGGAAAACAACAAGTTTACAGAACAGAAGCAACTGAATGGGAAATCCTTCAAATGACTCAATGTTCTTACAGCTCCATTCCATCAAAGATTTATGAAAGGTCTGTATGATCCAAATTCTTGCTGTGTTACACTTGTGTCCCTTGATGTAAGATTTACCTCAGTTTTTCTTTTTTTTTTTCTTTTTGTTGCAGTCCATTTTCCTGCCATTGTGATTATAGTTCTGTCTGATTTAACTTCTGAGTTCAGACAAAATTTTCCTAGTGATCGTTGTTAATGAGTTAGGTGAAAATAAAGCATGAATTATATATTATTCTTTGTATTTGGACTCTCGTAGTATCGCGGTCTCAGTACTTAAAAAATTTACATTGGGAACCCGTCTATAATTTTAAAAATAAAATAAATAATCTTATTTGTCCTAACACCGTTAACTGTATTAGTGAAAAATGTAACACATCACATCACATCACATCACATATTGAATCAGTACAAAAGTGATAAATAAAAAAAATAATTTTAATATATTTTTTATTTTCAATAATTTTTTCAGTAAAAAGATAATTTTAATATTTCAAAAACGAAAGAGATGTTAAAATTATCTTTTTATTCATCATTTTCATATTGATCCGAGATGTCATATATTGTGTTTTCCATCAATACAGTTGACGATGTTAGGACAAATGAAATTATTTTATTTTATTTTTAAAATTATATAGATTTTAATAAAAAAATTTAAGTATAAAAATTATGATTTTAATAAAATCTAAGTATCCGACGAAAATCATGAAAATAAATTACAGTTCTCCTCAAATTAGCCTTCGTTCACTGCTTAATAAGATATCAACACCATGCAATCTCCATCATGTGTGTAACGTATGGCATACACTCACTCTGCTTCCACCTTCTTGAGATCTTTCCGCAGCACCTTTAGATGGCATTTATCACATGAGAAGTGAAAGGGTTTACTCCTCACTACCTGTGTGTGCTATGTTGGACTCAAAATTAGCTCATGAACATTTTGATCCACAGGGTGTGTCGGGCAATCCATGGCTGTTCTTAGTCCACAGCTATTCAATGGTCCAAATGCAGTCCATTTCGGATCCAAATCAATCTCATCATTCTTCGTTCCTACCTCTCAGTTCATCAGTTGAAGACCTGTAATTGGCCCAATCTTTTTTCATAGTTTCTGATTTTTAAAGGTAATTTAATTTCTCACCATTGAATTCAGGGAAGGTAGCTTTCACCCTTTATAAATCCAAAGCCACAATTATACATTTTGTGGAAACATCAAAATTAAGTTGATATAAGTGGAGAAGATCAAACTGCTAGACTTGTTTCTTTCCAACAAAGTCAACCTCACTACCTTCCTCAATACATTCATTTCAAAAGCATTACATGGGACAGTCATTAACTATATGATTGGAGACACTTGTTGCTATTTATTTTGAAATCCTTCATGTTCATAGAGGTGGTTGCTAATTTTACCCAGATATCTAAATCAAGTTGTGTGTAGAAGGAACATTAGCCTGATGTTTTCTTTAGGTGATACAATAATAATAATAATAATAAGTACATACATACATACTACTTGAGATGAAAGGAAAAATACATGAATTCCTGATTGTAATTCTGCCTCATCTAAAGATTTTAAAGGCTTTCTGTGCATTTGTTCTTGAGATCTTTACAACAAGCATCCAGTGCCAAGCTGCTTAGCCTTTTTACACAATCTAAAAGGAAGCACCTTTTGCTTGCTTTGCTTTAAAAAGGTCACATATGACAGGAACATGTGAAATAGAGTTGCAGTTGGGACCTCACGATTAAAATAAAGAGGTCGAAGGTGTCCTGTCTTCCTTTTGAAGGGATTGACAAGGAAAAAGGCATCCTCTTTGCTCGTCGATCAAGATCCCCTCTCGAGTGCTCCTCTTGCTTGTCATCTGTGATTTAGTTCTTGGAACATTGAACGAGGAAGACAGGGAAGCATCAGTGTTTGTAATTTACATGTTTTAAAATTTCTCTCTACTCTACGCATCGTAAATTTGGATCTAACTTAAATTTAACTTTAGTACTCATCGTATATCATGTTTCAAGGAGATGAGAGATTTAATGGATAATCTTTCAAAGATTGTGTTGGGACATATTTGATGAACAACTCTTTGATGCTTAAATTAATAAAATTATAAAAAAATTATAATAACAAAATCAATGATGTACTTTGGGCTCCTTTTATAACGAGTTAGGTAACTCAAGGATACGTGTAGAAGTTAGCTCGAGCATTCATTATATGAAATCATCGATCATTATTGTGTTGTAAAGATGTGCATTGAATCGTCAAATATTATAATTAATATATATCAATTTAATTAATATAAAAATAATAATTATTATATAAGAAGATCATTAATATATATAATAAAACATAACATATTGATTGCTCGTCTTCCTAATACCAAATATATATATATGATTATAAATGGACACTATTTGATTGAAAGAGAAGAAGGATGAATCACCTTGACAAAACCTAACATCTAGCGAGTAAAAGAAAAATCATGCAACAGCAAAGAAGGTATATTTGTAGTCCATTTTCATTATTTTCTCAATCAAATCAACATTTTGAGAGAGGTACATTTGTATCATTTTTCCCAATCAAATAAACGTTTTCAGAGATGCCATAGCTTTTCTTTTATTTTTTGGGTATCTTATGTGAATGCCATTAATTATTTTTCAGCTGTACTACAACAAAATACACTGTACACAAACTAAAAGGAAGAACAAACCCTAATGCCAGAAACCTGCTCTTCTGTCACTTAAAATTATGTGCATCTGCGTTCATGCGACTGCGTAGAACCACTTGCTTCTTCTGTCAAGGAATTTGCATGATTGGATCGTTGCTGCATTGCCATCTCTTGTTGACGTTCGAGATCAAAGGAAGTGATGAGCAAACCTATTCACCATCTGATCCTTTTCACTGTCGGAAAAAGCCACCACCGTAAAGCAGCAGCATTCCAGTTTGCATGCAGATGTTTCTATTTGTCTGCCAGCAATCATTGACCTGAAGCATATGCACAATTCCAAAGAATCCATCTGGCTGCGCACTCTCTCCTTCTCGACCAAGAGCTATCATGGGACGATCCAAACCTCATTTGACCGTCCAACATGTTTGTCTGTAGGACCTTCCTTTGCCTGTGGCCTTCTCTTTTGATGTGCACCTTCTTCCTTTTCCTATAATACAGATTTATTTGTTAATTAACTCCTACTTCGAGATGTGATCAAAGAAAGATAAAAGAATCTAATCAAGTCTTATGGTGTGTATCTAAGGATCTGAAAAATCCTATCATTAAACTCTTTTTATGATATGTTTTTATAATATTATTAAGAATATGAGAGAGAATTTGGCACATAATATATAATTTTTTAATATTTTTATAAAAAATAAATAGTGAAGACATTTTTTGATCTACAAAGTTTTTATCAATTAAATTAACTATCACCTTTATAATACATAGTTTTTAGAAAATAAGCAAGTCAAAATATTAGTAATTAGTGTTTTAAACACATTAATTACTAATTACCACTAATGATTTTATGAGGAAGATAAATAAAAGAAGTAATAAGTTACTATCATCAGAATCAAAACCACTTAATTTCTATCACATACTAAAAGAAAACAAAATTACATATATATCCCTCCTAAATTAGAGATAATATATTTGCTCTTCCAAATTTCAAGATCCTCTATATATATATATATATATATATATATATATATATATATATATATATATATAATTCATATAATTATTAAATATTCATTATATTATTTTTAGAATTTCAATTAACAACCAATATATATATATATGTAATATTTTGAGAAATTATAAATTTAATATTGCATATATTTGACATATATCCCTTGAAATATTAGATCCTTCAACTATATCATTGCTACCTGTCTCAATTCAAGAAAAACTCAGACAAGTTAATATGCAATTAGTTTGAATTAAAATATGAATATATATCTAAAATATTCCTGGCATTTTGGTAATATCCAATTAGGGGAGGGACGTGAATGTAATTAGGTCAAAGGGCAAATGGCGACTTCTCCGCTACTCAGTTTATGACTGCTTGACCGCCGTCTTATTTTACTGGTCTTCTTTTCTGGCTTCTTTATCTTAGTGTGTTGGTCTGCCTTCTTTTTGTCCTTTCGTTTCCTCACCTTTCGTCTTCTCTACGCCTCCTTTTCTTAACCCTAAATCTCGGGCGGAGGTACGAGACCGAAAAGGGTACACAGATCCCTCCCATCCCCTCCTTTCGTGCTCCCGAAGCCGTAGCAAAAAATCTTTAAAAGTCCAGGTGCCCTTTTTGTTGCTCTTGTTTGGTTACTGGTTTGGCTTGTCGTCGACATAAGTGGTGATGCTTTGTTACTGTAGTTGGTTGTGGTGGGGAGCCTGTTGGATTGAGTTTTTGGCCTTGAGTTGTTCTCCGCTCGTGGCTTGCAAAGTTGATGTCTTTGGATGTTGGGGATGTTCTTGGTTCTCGCGAATTACCATCATTGATGGATTTTATTTTGGGATTTTTAGCTTCCAAATTTCACTATATATGTTGAAATTTTCCGCATCAAAGTTTTGTTTGTAGTCATCAGTGTTGGTGCGCGCTTAGTTCTTGTGAACCGCCACCAAAGATGGAATTGATTTCGGGGTTTTGTGCTAAATTTCGCTATTTTATTGGCATTTCACTCCAAGATTTTGTTTTTTTCAATTGAGTTTGGTACGCGTTTATGGAATTAGACCACCGACGATCTTTTGTTCTGTCACTCTTGGAAAATTCTTTTACGCTTGCCCAAAGTAGGACGGAAGGATTTGATTTTTGAGCCGCTTGGTGGGTTTCTATTTTTATTTTTTTCATTTTTTGTTTCTGCATTGGTTAGAATCTATTTTTGCTATGATTTTTGGTTTTTCCTTTGGATGCAAACCAAAAGTATGCTTGTTGAGGCATTTTTTTTCAGCGAATCTTTATGTTGCTCTTGCCTCCTCCCGTGTTCTTTCTCTAAAACCAAGTCAACCCTTCGTCACCATCGAACTCAGGCCCCATGCTCTTCGAGCATTGGGTGCACCTCCTTGTCACTGATGTCGCTTTGCTTTGGTACGTCTGAATGCCGTCTATGCAACCGCAACCATCGCCACCTAAAGTTTGCCTATTGGTTCGATACTTTGTAATGTCCGAACACAGTACTGACATCCTTCCAACAATTGCCAACAGTGTTGGCTGTCCATCTATGCATAAATCTGTTACTACTTTTGATCGTTTGAAATCAGATTTTGCTACTATTAAACATTTCTGGAAATTGACTAGAAGACAAATAAATAACAACCAAACATTTTTTGGAATCAGATATTTAGTTTCAACAAATCTTAATCTGCGAAAATGATTCTGTTTGTTGATGAGAGATTGGGATATTGAGTTTCAAAGTTTCTAAATTTGACATTTTATATTGAATTTCACAGATCAAAGGCCAAATCATGTCTGTATTTTTAACCTGCTCGATTTCGACATTAGCACTAAGAAACTGTTTTGTTATTTATTTTTTTTTTTGCATCAAGATGGATTCTTTGATGTCTGTATTTTTAACCTTCTCGATTTCAATATTAGCACTAAGAAACAATGTTGTTATATATATATATATATAGAGAGAGAGAGAGAGAGAGAGCATCAAGTTGGGTTCTTTGATGTATAGTTCATTTCTTAATGAGTTTTCAGAGTGGCATGACTGATTTTTACTTTCAGAGTTCAGGTCAAAATGGCAAGTTCCAAGGTCTTGAATGATAAAGTTGGGTATATCAGTTGCTAAAGACTTTCTATGAAGTCGCCATTTTTAAGGGAATGGTCACATTGGTGATGACTCAGCATTATATGAAATTTTGTTTCTTGATTGGGATTCCTGCTTGGTTGAGCTTTCTGACGGGTTGAGTATCTTAAGAATGGTGAATGATTCAGTCATTTAAGGGAATGATAAATGCCATATCTGAGGAGGCAACTGAATAAATTGCTCTGAAACAAGCAGAGATTGTGGTTTTAAATGAGAAGCTGCAGACTTTAAGTTTGCTGGAGGTCTAGATCAAACTTTAGAGTAGTGATGAAGAATTTGCTGATGATGGAGGCAGTAGTCGATGACAGACGATCAGACTTACGTAAGAGCTGTTTAAGTGTTAATGGAGATTGCAAATATGATGATAACGTAAATAGGTTAAAGATTATGGTGGAAAATCAGATACAGTGCCTGAAGATGGATCTTCAGCAACTAAAGGGCTCAGAAATGGTGAGTAGAGAGGATCTTGGTCAGTGCAACATTCCTCATGGAGCAAAAACTATTGAAAATTTTCTAGAAGTAGATCAAAAAGTCGATGTTTTGAAAGACATTTTAGATGTAGGATTCAAGCAAATTAGTGCTGCAATCTTCTCAAAGGAAAATATGTTAAGTGAACTTCAATGGGAGCACGAGCTTCAAGGAGAAATTAGTTCTATTGTGCTTCAGGATTCTGTTAAACGTCTTCAGGATGAATACGAGACTATATTGTATCACCAAACTCTTTATATTAAGTATTTAAATAAAAACAGGAAGAAAAAGGCTTCTGAGCTCAGTGCACTGCGTGATGAACTCCATGCTTTATCTGATGAGGTGAGTAATCATGAAAATTTTGAAGATTGGAGCATTGCAAAAAGGAAGGAACATTTTCCTCTGAAGGTATTAGAAAATCACAATTTTCCATCTCAATCTGCGGAAAATGGTACAATGATGGTGGGAACATCTGCAGACTCTGGAGAACATATGTTGGATATTGCTGATCTTCCCCAGTTGAAGCACATGAGCAAGGAGGAACTGCTAGCTTATTGTAAAACTGAAATGGCCAACATGAGGAGAAGACATGATTCAGCATTGCAAGAGAAGACAGAGGAATTATTCAGGCTCAAGAGAGAGTTCCTCAAGGAAAAGGGTTCCTCAACTTTTAGGAAAGATAAGGAGTGTGAACATTTAAGGAAAAAGTTACCGGAATTTATTTTTAAATTGGATGAGATTCTCATCGTGAGAGATATGTTTCATCCAATCTATAAGTATGATGATGAGATGCAGAGCTTTAAGTTGAGGATTGATTCCCTGTTTTCTGAAAATAAGCACCTCCAGAATTTGCTTATTAGGAAGACAAATGAACTAAAGTATCTGTCAGCACAGTTCTCGGATGCAGTGAGCCAGATCTCACTCAATTCATCTCTGGAGGCAAAGTACTTGAGACAAGTAAAAAAACTGGAAAGTGATATTGAAGATGTAAGGGCAGAAGCTAACTTTAGAGATGCAATATGTAATACTATTTTAAGAGGATTGATTGATGACCATAGACATGCAATGCTAGATACTGAGATTGAGGCCAAATTTTTCATAAAGATCTATAGCACTATGTTCAGAGGGGTGATTTATGATGCTATATCTAGTATGAATCCTGCAATCTTAAAATGTTATGAAGAAAAGATTTCTCTCGAAGCACTGGTTGTAGAGAAGGAGAAGGCATTAAGGTCAGAAATTGAAGAGAACCAGAAGTTGAAGAAGGTTGTAGCATCAATTTCATCATCAATAGAAGAAAAGGAAAAGTTAGCTTCAGAAGTTGCATCCACATTAATTCAACAAAAGCAGCAGCTTGATGTTGCTCATCAAGAACTTAACACGCTCAGAGATCAAATAAGCATTCAAGAAGCACAGATTTCAGATAATAAAATGGAATCAAATTTATTGAGGAGTAGATTTAATGGGACCTTACAGAAAATTTATCATTATGAATTGGAGATGGATAAACTTCAAGAGAAACACAAAGTTGCATCAGATGCATTAAGGGAAGCAGAAAAGCAGAAACTCATGCTTCTTGGTGTTATCGAGGATAGGCAGAGGACACTATCATCATCCTTCGACAAGGACAAAGAGCAAGTAAAGCAGTTGAAATCTATCACTGTTTCTATGACGGAATTATCTAAATGTTTTACAGATTTAGGTAGTCAGTTGATGGAGAGCACTAATAGAAATGAATCTAGGTGTGTATTCTGTTTTTCTTGATACATGTCTTTTATCTGTTTTTAAGTGATGATTTTTGTAATTCCTTTCTCTAGACTAGAACATAAGTTTCTATCCTTGGTTCTCTCCCTCCAAGTGGCTAATGCACTTTTAGTTAGATTGATGAATCATTTTTTATCTTTTGTTCTGTACACATAAGCATAACTTTGAATGATTTATTAATTTTTTTGCACATCAAATAACTTAGTTTTGAATAATGTTTGAGGTGTACCTAACAAGTGTTGTTGGAGATGTATCTACCAAAAGTTTCTATGGTTGGAAACATGTAGCACATCCCTCAAAGGTAAAACCGGTATTATGGTGCTAGCCCTATCAAGTATGTATATGGTGTGGCAGAATACATCCAGTACGTGCCAGGGCATTGTCAGGTCGCACAAACATAAAACAACATTTTACTACCTGAATTAAATCTTAGTGTTTGAAACTATAGCAATCAAATTTTTGTTTGCAGCTTATATATTAGTTCACATAATGGTGAGAAACACTAAATATTTGTCCTTAAACGAATGCATGAAATTAAGTATATAAGTTCCAGGGCATTGTCAGGTCAGTACAAACATGGCAAGCAACACTTTACTACCTGAATTAAATTTTAGTGTCTGAAACTCTAGCAATCAAATTTTTGTTTGCGGCTTATATGTAAGTTCACATGACAGTGAGAAACACTTAAACATTTGTCCTTAAACGAATGCATTTACCTTTCTAATTGAGTATATAATGCACAACTGAATGACTATTGGCATGACTGCATTTTATGTCAGTTAACCCTTGCACTTGTCTGCACACAGACATTCACCTATAAAGATGACTGGTTCACTTTAAATAAAATCATTGCTAGGAAACTTTATTATTCATATTACTTATATGTACTTATTTCTTGCCTTTAAAATGATGCACATGCATGTCTAAAGCAGCATATAATTTGCAATTGAATGCTAACCTAACCTTCATGATATTATTGCTGTACACAGCACACACACACATCATATATACATATATATATATATAGACACACACACATGCACACATCTATTCTAGAATGGACTTGCAATATTATGGCATGATAACCATTGCAGTGCAATTTCTATATCTGCCTAATGTAGAAAACATTAGAAAAGGGGTGTACCAGTGCACGATGCTCCCATCAATGCCTAATATAGAAATTGCATGTAACTTATCAACAGCTCAGAAGTTAACATTTTGATATAGGCAAGTAAGATGTTCTCATGTTCAAATTACTGCTCATAGGCTTTGCATGAATTTTAGCCCTCAATATACTTGTTTAAGCTGTTGATAGAATGAACTCTGTTGTTTACATCTTTCATAGTGTCCTGACTTTAAATCTTGGTTTTTATATATATGCAGAAACATCTTTCTGTTACTGAATATTTTAAAGTTCTAAACCAATCAATCCTTGTACAATTTGATATCTAGACTTCCAGCTATGAACATCATATCTTTCTGTGTCTTTGAATTTCACTAAATGTCCTCTTGTCGTTTATTCTTCATAGGTTGAAAGTCTTGAGTCATCAGTTGAATGCACTGGTGCAACTGGCTAGCCAACAGAAGAAGAAGTGTTTCTGGTACAAAAATATGCTTGATGTCAGATGCTCTGACCTGCAAAAGGCTGAAGCCGAGGTACATATTTGCAAACATATCATCAATTGATGATTTTGGACAATCTTTATTGATGAAATCACCATAATTAGTGAGTTGTATTCCATGTTTTTGTGGTTGCATTGAATATTGATCTGGCGTTTTTTACTTCCACATTCAAATTTTCTGGTGGAAGGGCATGCTTGTGGAAAAGAGAGTTAGCATATAAATGTTGAAAACTGACAAACATTAGATGTATGAAATTAAGAGGACAAGCAGAATCACAAACATTTAATTATATTATTTAATTCACAATTCAAACTTCTGATGTACCTAGAAATCTAGATTTTTTTGCTTATGATCTATGTATATACTTCTCATTTTATGTAATCAGCTAGCTTTTTGATCCTTTATTCTGGCTCAGGTTGATCTTCTTGGTGATGAGGTTGAGGCTCTTGTTGGGCTTCTTGGAAAGATATACTTAGCACTTGATCATTACTCTCCAGTATTGCAACACTATCCAGGAGTAAGATGGTTTGCCTGCCACTTACTATTATTGTGCCCTTTTTTTTCCAGCAAGTTCTGTTTGAACGCATTGAGAAACTTAGTGGGTCATATTGTTTACACCGTGTCTTTCAAGTCTGATGCATCTTTTATTTGCCTATGATTTATAATTTGCTTCATGATAGTTTTTTGTTTTGACATTTTCTTATGCTGATTGTAAGTATCGTTTTTGTTCTGACAGGTAGTGGAGATCCTAAAATTGGTTCAAAGAGAACTAATTGGTGAAAACGATCATAATTTTTTGTAACCACCAGGTAAATTGGAAATTAATCTAATACCATATATGTTATGTTACATAAAAGTTTTTCTTTTTATACTTTGAAGCATATAGTCTTATGAACACTTCGTTTTTCCTTTTCTCTTTTGCAACTAGTTTTCAACAAGATGTCTGTGTGCCATTGAAGTGTACATGGGGTTAGCTTGAAGCACTCATTGCCTTGAAAAAAATTAGAACAGCCAAAGATGAAGCTGAGGGACTCAGTTGACTCCTGGTGGTTGCTTTGACCAATGTTTTTTGTCTCGGAGAATCTTCAGGTGTTTTCATCATGATTATTATCTTGATCTTCTGCAAATATTGCAAAGAAAAAGAGACACTGCTGATTGGTCGCCTTCCACCTGTAAGTTGATACACTAGGAATGCACATTGCAAGCTCAACAAGGTAGAATGTATATATCTTAGCACGTAGTCTCTGCTCTTTGATGCAAGTATTGCTTGTTCGCGTCAACCACATATGTAAACAGATAGTGACTAACTCATCTTTAGTTGTCCATCTTCCCATAGTTTCTTCAGTGGAGTAATATGCTGTGAAAGCTTAGTTTTTGTATCTGGTAACAGTACATGGAAAATAGTAAATATGAGGTGATGGCTGGCCAAGAATATAAGGTCATTGTATCGTAGTCTTTAGTTCAATTTATTGCATCAAGAATGTATTATTATTTTTTATGGTGACAAATAATTCGGCAACAATCAACAAATAGCGTTGCAATTGATTATCTTGTGTTGCATTTTGTAGTTGTGACATGTAAAGATTCAGAATTGATCTGAACTATGATCAAAGCTTCTGTTGTGTGTATCTATGCATCAGTTTGCAGATTGTTTTCCTTTGGTCGGTGTGTCGTAGATATCTCACTCAGGCATGAATCTGGATCATACACTATGTTTCATGAGCCATTATTACTTCTGTATGTATGTGCTGTCCTAAGATGTAATTCAGACCTCTCGTGTAGGTATGATCGGAAAATCGTCCGAAGATGCAACCCGTATCGTTCACCTTAACTGCGACTGGAATGAAGATCATTGAAAAAGGATGAAGGAAACCGAGTAGAAAATCTATAACAGAAATATTCTTCCAACAGTTTTGATTGGACTAGAGAACAAGTTTTATGGCATTGTATAGCAAAATGGCATGTGTAGATGCTGAATGCAAGGGGAGAAGAGGAAGAGGCAGAATGTATTTTGAATATGTAAAATTCAAGCAATTAGCTTGATAAATCTACATAAATGGGAAAAGACAATTAAGAAGAGTTTTTGTTAGTGAAGATTTCTTAGGAAGTTTATCGCAAGACTTATAAATTCTTAGGAAGTTTATCGCAAAAAGAAAATAAGGGGAAAGACAAGAAACAAGTGACTTATTAATGCAAATCCACTTGGCTTTCAAGCTTACAACAACAAAGACATTCAATTCTTCTTCATTGCATCAGAGGAGCTAAAGGGGGTTGAGTTAAAAACACAAGATGTCATGAAGAAACATTTCCAGTCACATCTTTATCAGTTCTGATGTAATTCGACTGGGAAAGCTAAGAAGATTTGGCCATAAGATAAGGAAATTAGCTCACCAGATCCCACTAGAGTTCAGAAAATTATGTTGATGGAACCAAGTCAACACTGCCCAATTCACTTCTGTTCTTATGGAAGCACAGTGTTGGCTTTTTACAAAAGGAGAGTTATCTATTGCATTTAACAATCACATTGCCTATCTATCTTCATGAGGAGTATAACATTTATTGGTAATTGCTAAACACTTGGGATGATTAAAATGCCAATGAAAAGAAAAGCTAATTCTGCATAGTATTCCTTTTCAGAATACATATTTCTCATATTTCTAAAGCTAGTGATTTTAATATTTATCCGTCGTATAATTAATTTCTTTCGACTGATGATTATTTAAGGCTATAGTTTACATCAATATACTCTCTTTAAAATACTTGTTATCACGATACCAACATTACAAATATGGTGGACATTAATATTTGTAGAGACATACATATATGCTATATTAAAACTTTATCCAAATAATTATGATTATCCGCAAATTTAATCTGAACAGGTGATGAGGTGGATAGGTGAAGTGGCGTTAGGAAGAACGCTTTGAGAATTACGTAAAATAATTAATCATATATGCAAGAAATCAAATAATTATTATCTATTGATAGATGCAAATAAAAGAACGAAGAATTTTCTTGGCGGATGCTTCGATGGTTTATATGAAATTTAGATCAAAGCAACTTTTGCTATGAGTCTCTCGATCCGTATGGTGTGCTTTCGATGTCTGATTTGAGGCTCAACCCATAGTCAATATAGTATTTGATTTGAATTTAGCTGCTGGTGATCTGATAGAATATTTTATTCAGGTAATGTTGACATAAAGAATTGACGATAGAAAATATTTGTATTCTTCTGGTGATTAAAAGGCCAGAGGCAAATATTTCCGCATCACAAAGCAAACTATATATACACATCAAGAGCACATTGGCACATTATGAACACCCACACCACACATCATCAATGATTGCCAATGTGAAAACCTCGGTAGAATTATTGGCCTTCAAATATCGACACAAACAAAAGGGAAGTCCTCTTCAAAAGTGCACCTTTCGAAAATAAATCTGATGGAGACAAGTATCAGCCGAAATATGTAATTACTTTCACATCTAATTTTCTATTTGATGATCAATTTTGATAAGACATCTCTAATAGAGTAATTTCATTTTCAACATTTTAACCATTGAATCCAAGTTGATAATTATTTTGACTCCGATCAGATCTTATGACTATTAGATTTGAATTACATATTCTTTGAATATATATTTTTAGAAAAAAAATTATTAGTTATATACGATGTCATTTCCGACATCATATAATCAAATGAATTATTTTTTTATTTCTTTTTCTTAATCTTGTCATTATACATATTAATAAAACTTCGATTCAATTGATGACATGATCAACGTCTTAAAACATGACAACACATACTTTGATGTCACGAACTTGATTTGATTTAAAAACAATATATAATAACTCGTTAAAACTATCGATGATCTCGAAAATAATAATCCTTAAAAGCTCCCTTTAGAAAAGGTTTCTATCGATAAGCCAAAAAAATTCTCTTCGAGAGTTAGAACTATCCGAATTGACTTAAGTATCGGAAAGACATTAGTTTAGTTGATAGGTTCTAAAATTGCTTTCAACTGAAACTACAGTAACAATTGTCGGCATCACTGAAAACTTTGCTGTCTCTCAGTGACGTTTCATATGGAGAACATGTGGTGATATTTAATCAAGCGAAATAGGTGTAAAATGTCAACCAAAGGGTGTTGAGTGAACAACAAGAGGAGTCTGCGGTGCGATGGTCAAAAGGCCCCTTCGAGCAAAATGTCATGTTCAAAGACAAGAAGCATTAATGGGATGGTGGGAGAGGACAATTTCTTCTTTATTATTGACCACCAATTCACCCATACATGAAATGTTTTGGATATGTTTCAGTTGAGGAGACTCACAATCAAGTGGTTGGAAAAAACAAAATGTCAAAATCATAATGGTCAATTATGACTCCATTTTCTTCCCATTGAAAATAACTAATTTTCAAGATGTGTCATAGAAATCAGAATCCAAAATCTTATGACTTGATTGGAGTAATAATTGAAAAGCTTATCACTATGACATTTTACATTCTATGTGGCATACATAGGGCACAAGAAATTTTGGTATACTATGAGAAATTGAGAGAGGGTTTTAGACAATTGCATAAACCAAATGCAATTTGGCCATAATTAATATAATAAAAAGGAGAAAAAAAAACAATATCATCAACTATTAAATATAAACGCAAATTTCATTTTGTGTTAGTTGATGTGAATGAAGGCCTAATTCTGTGTTTTGAGCTAAGTAGGAAGTTTTTGACTGCGATTATGGATGAGGAGGAGGAAGCTTCTGTGTAATTACACCACAGCAGAGAGGGTCGTACGCAATTACCCATGAAAACAACGTAAGAAACAGAACCTAAAGTCAAAGTCAAAGGGTAGACTTAAAACAGCTTAAGAAACAGGACCTATGTTTTCTGAAATATAACCTTCGTGTTAATAATAGCCACGCTTGGAGTCGGTCTCTCGCTCGTCCTTGCAGAAGTAGCATGCTGCTGTGCTCCTCTCACTCTCTTCAGCCTTGCAAGACATCCATAGGCATCATATCCTTCATCCTTCTTCGTCCATAAGTCCCTTCTGGATTTCTTTTGTTCCTTTTGCTCCTCGGTTCTTTTGTTTGGTTCAGTGTGTGCTTGCATGTCATCTGTTGCGAAGAGCTTGATGTTACTCGATCCGAGTTCTTCTTTTCTATGCTGTTTTACCTATAGATAGTTTTGATCAGGACCGATGAGAAAGATAAAAAGCCTGTGGGTTTTTGGATCTGATTTTATCTCTGACTCGTTAACTCATCAAGCTTGATTTAGTTGCAGCTTTGTTTCTCTTCGATCGATGTTAATTCTTTGAAAAGATTGGTGTATAATGAATTATATCCTTAAAGTATGTTGCAAGATTGTAATGTTCACGATCGCTTTAAGGCTGAATCATTACTCAGCAGTCCTTCGCAGTGAGTTTTGGATAGCATTTGCTTTTCTCTTTTGAGTACCTTTAACAGAGTCATCAAGAATTTTTGTGTAAGAAGAAATCTTCTCTAGCGAATTAGTCCGAACCGAAGAGGAACAAATTGAAGCAAAGGTGTTTGTCGATTGTGCTCATAGATTACTATCATCTTAGAGAAATGCTTATTCCACCGACAAAAATAAGCCACAGAGAAAAAATGTTCTTCTCGCTACTTGTATTTAGTGTTTCCTTTGTGGATGTCAATGGTGCTGCTCATTATCTTACTGCAGCAGCTCCTTAGAAATGGTGTATTTGCCATCAGCCGTATCGACTTCAAGAAAATGAACTGAAACCTGCTCATGTACAACATAATTCATTGATTACTCAACCTCACCTCATTCGGAAAGTGGGCCTCGACAAATTTATTTCTCTACCATCCGCCATAATTTAAGCTGTCCTTGTTGTCTTGGCTATCTTCCATGGCATTATTGAACTGTAGTGTTCCTCGTCGGTGACCACCTCCGAGTGGAGCCTAGCTTTTGTTGTTTGTCTTCCCCTTGAGAGTTGTATTGGGATTCTTGCCCTTCGAGTCTACTAGTGGTTGTGTTGGAAAGAAACCAGAAGAAATGAAGGATTAAAGCTAAGATCTATAAAAGTTGAAGTGCAGATTGGGTTCCAATTTTAATGGGTTTAATGCATGCTTAACAGTCAGGACTACTGTCTAATCAATTACAGTGATGAAGTGTGCCTTTGCTTCTGGTTGGGTAATACTTTGTTCATGAGACTGTTACATGGAATATAGGTAATTGTATTATGTCAAAGAGAGCTATCTAATTAGTTTGTCTTTGACTTTTTACTCTCATTTGCTGGTTACTACCTCTGCTGGTGTTGCTCCCTTGTCCAGTGTTCATACAAGATAATTTAGATGTACTCTTAAACACTGCCTCATTCTCTAGTACTGTAAGACATGATAAACTTACAGTTTCTCTTTGCTTGATTCTTCTGTTCAATTCGATCTCTCATTGGCATTCACAAAATCTGCAATCTGTTTGTTCTTGTATCTCAAGAAGCAACCCTGTCTTCCATACCTTTCGTCTATTGAAAGGAGGAAAACAAGTATCCTCTTGGGTGCTATCTAGTTAAGAAGTCAACAAGCATTGCAGCTCTAATCTATAACAAAAGGAGAAGTATTTTTACATCAATAAGAATGAAGTAAAGTAGGATCCAAAAGTCAAAGTTAAGTTTGATCTGCCAGCAGAATTTGCCATCTTACCATAAGTTATTTTGTCCCAGCAGCTACTATCACCTATGACAATGGCGTAGTAAGTTATCTTTGTGGCTGGTAGACCATGAATCCCTGGTGTTAAAGCCCCGAAAGTCCCATCTATCTATGCGAGAAAATTACAATCATCTGCTTAAAAAATACATGGAAATGTGCTACAAGATCAGGTCAGAGAGATGTAACAATTTGAAGATAAAGATAAAGAACTTGCTCTGAGAATTAATTGTGCCGAGTATAATACTTTCTTTCAATTCAGTTTATTTTATGAAGCATAATAATGTGTTCTGATTCCCCTTTTTTTTGTGGTTTCCATTCTAATACAGGAAAATTGTTGGTTCGCATTTGCAGCGACTTCTTACTTACTGGAATCAGAAGATTGATCACTGGTCGGATCGCATGTTCATGACTTGCTTATCTTTCTTGTTCAGAAGGAGGAATACATCACGGCAGCAAGCCATTACAAATTTTGGAGGTAAATGAACTAATAGTTGGGACTCATCGATAGCTTTCGGAGTCGACTGTCCTGTTATTTGAGTGCCATATGCCATTTATAAGTTAATGTATCTTCTGAAATATAAAAAGCATGATTTTGATCACAGATATTCCTGGAATGGAAAATATGACAATCTATTCTTACAAGGAATTGAGCAGTGCCACGGAAGATTTTAGCCCTGGTAATAAAATTGGTGAGGGTGGTTTTGGTTCTGTTTACAAGGTATTATTGTTCTCAATCTGATGTCAGTCAACCAAGCCCGTTTGTATGATTTCACTGGATCATTCATTACATTTATGATTCGTCTGTAGGGGAAGCTTAAAAATGGGAGAGTTGTTGCCATAAAGGTGCTCTCAGTAAAGTCAAAACAAGGAGTAAGGGAGTTCTTGAATGAAATCAAAGTTGTCTCCAGCATAACGCATGAAAACCTGGTGAGGCTGTATGGGTGCTGTGTGGAGGGAGACAATAGGATTCTGGTCTACGATTATCTTGAGAACAACAGCCTTGCACACACGCTTCTTGGTAACATCAAACACCATGCTGGAGAAATCTGCACTGAATGCTACTAATCATCATTCTGTTTCTTGTTGTCTATTCTCATCAGGTGGGGGTCACAGTAACATACACTTCAGCTGGGAGACTCGATCCAGGATCTGCATTGGTGTGGCTCGAGGTCTTGCTTTCCTTCACGAGGAAGTTCGACCTCGTATTGTGCATAGAGATATAAAGGCAAGCAATGTTCTTCTTGACAGCCATCTCACTCCGAAGATCTCTGATTTCGGATTGGCGAAGCTTCTGCCACCAAATACGACGCATGTCAGCACTCGGGTTGCTGGCACGATGTGAGCCCAACATCTGATGCACTGATTCTGCCGTCTCTGCATTTTTCAAGCAGTTTAATTCCTCTTCTTTTTTTCCTTCGTTTTCATACTGTTCTGCTTTGAGTTTTAGTGATGTAAGATCAAATTAAATCCATTGTGTCCAATTCTGCTCATGTTTGCAGAGGTTACTTAGCACCTGAGTATGCCATACATGGGCAGTTGACAAGGAGGGCAGATACATACAGCTTCGGTGTTCTTCTCTTGGAAATAGTTACTGGCAGATGTAACACGAACACAAGATTGCCTTACGGGGATCAGTTTCTCCTCGAAAGGGTAAGCAACAGGTGTTTGTGACTCACTCGATCAGAATAAGCATCACTGCATTTTTTTTCGTCTGTTTGCCTGCTCTTGCAATCTATTTGGAGAGGTTCATATGTCCTGCAGACATGGGCACTTTACGAGCGCGGCGAGGTGTTGAGCATTGTGGACGCATCTCTAGGCGACGATTTTGATGCTGAGGAGGCGTGGAGGTTCATTAAGATTGCCCTCGTGTGCACGCAAGACGCACCGAGGCTTCGTCCCTCCATGCCCGCGGTCGTACGGATGCTGAGAGGAGAAAGCAACGTGAGCATGGAGATCACCAAACCCGGCCTGATCACAGACTTCATGGACCTCAAAGTAAGACGTCAGAGGGATGCCGGTGAACCTGATGCGTCACCTGTTGTGTTCACAACGCTCCACGGCTCGCCGTCGTCGTCGTCGGGGAACGCAACGGCAAACATGTCCTCCTCCACGGCAGCTGAGCTCGCCTGAGGCAGCACGTTTCGAAAATATCATCGAGCTTATTCCACCATTAAAAAGAACTCCCCATTATAGGGAATAGAAAAATTATAACTGGACATGTCTTTAGTGAGTGATATAAATAGGAGGCAGCTTCTTGTTTCAATTGCTCATCAAGCTCATCTAATCTAAAAATGGATTCCAAGTTGATGGCAGACCACTCTGTGACAAGCAACCGTCCAAGCTCCCTTCAGCCAAACTTGGTACCACCTCTCCCTCTGGATCACCCTCCAGCTTGGTGCGCTGGTAAAGAACTGAATTGAGGGAAGGCAAGCATCTTGTTAGGGGAATGCCCCTCTCCATTGCGGGTAGGCATGTGTCCAACCTTGGGCACTGAGATGTGTGGCTTGGAGTTGTGTTGGAGAAGCAGGGCACCTGCTCAGACCCCTCCAAGTTGACTGGGGTTTGGCCATAGCTGTTGTGGTTGTCCATCACAACGGGGAGCGATCGGGGGCTTGAATCGTCAAGGCTCGTCTCCATGCTTGCGTCGGTGGAGATCCCTCTGCTTTTGCAGCAGACTCTGCAGAGGACCCAATCTTCCTGCTTGCACCATAAAAGAAGTGTCATGTCCACGTGATGGAAGGACTGACAGAAACACCATAAATCTAAATGCTTCTTCCCGACGACTCCAAGGATGATCCTATATATATATATATAGAGAGAGAGAGAGATAGAGAGAGAGAGAGAGAGAGGGGGAAAGGGAAAGAAGACTATGCTCACTGCAGCAAAGTTAATAGAGTTGAGATTGTTAGTTTGGCAAGTCCCATAGTCCCACATCAGGAAAATCAGACTTGTTGTCTCGTCTTGGAACTATAAATAAAGGGTCTGAGCTTTGAAGTCAGAAGCACCACAAAAGGTACCATAAGTGGCACCACAAGAAAAACCTAAGTGTTTACTTTGGGTTTAAGTCCACACTCAGTTAAATAGTTTGGGCTTATAGATTTGGGTTTTTTTCTTGTTTAGTATTTTCCGGTGTTTTATGGCCTAGGAACATCTTCCTAAGGCATTTGTAATTGTCCCTCTTTTATAGTAGTGATTTGCTCCTCCTTCGTCCGTGGATGTAGGTCAATTGACCGAACCACGTAAATTTGGTGTTCTGGTGTTCTTGTCTCTCCTTTTGTTTGTTTTCCGCTTTATTGTCTTGTTGGATTGCCAAATTACCTTTCTAGGTAAATATCTTGGGGCTAGCTCTAACAAACTGGTATCAGAGCCTAGTTTCGGGATCTTTTGGCAACAATGACAATAACAAAGATCGTCGTCGAGAAATTCGACAGAAATGTCAACTTCGGCATGTGGCAACTTAAGATGGAAGCCATTCTGGTTCAAGACGGAGTTGATTTGGCACTACAGGGAGCAGAGAACATTCCAGATGGTATGACAAAGGAAGATCTTGCGGGTATGGATAAGAAGGCCCGATCAAGCATCATCCTAAATCTCTCTGATGAGGTTTTACGGGAGGTAGCTACGGAGACTACGGCTAAGAGCATGTGGGACAAGCTTAAAGCCTTGTACATGAAGAGGACAGTGGAGAATCGTCTCTACTTGAAGCAGAGTCTATATATGCTTCGGATGACTGAAGGTACATCTATACTCTCACATCTTGATAAGTTTGATTCTTTGGTTATGGATTTGGAGAATATAGATGCAAAAATTGATGATGAGGATAAGGCTTTGTTACTCTTGTGTTCTCTTCCCCAATCTTTTAAGCATTTTCGTGATACTTTGATTTATGGAAAAGAAACAGTTTTGTATCAAGAAATTAAATCTGCATTGAAGTCTAAGGAGCAGATAGACAGGAATATCACTGGGGAAAGTAAAGGAAATCAGGCTGAGGGTCTGATTGTCAGGGGTAGAATGGATAAAAGAGCTTTTGATAGTAGTAGATCTAAATCTAGATCTAAATCCAGACATAGAAATTTGGAATGCAGATATTGTCATAAAATGGGGCATATTAAATCTGATTGCTTTAAATTGAAACATAAATTAAAGCAAAAAGGAAAAAGTGTTGAGAAAACTACTGAGTCCGCTGAAGCTAGTGTAGCAGCTGATGAGAATACTGGAAATATTTTCTTTGCTACTGATGATAGGACAAGGTCTAAAAATGAATGGATTTTAGATTCAGGTTGTTCTTATCACATGTGTCCCAATAGGGATTTGTTTTCACATATGAATCTTGTAATGGTGGAATTGTTTTGATGGGCAATAATGCCGCATGTGATGTTGTTGGTAAAGGCACAATCCGAATTAAAATGCATGATGGTATTGTGAGGACGCTCACTAATGTTAGACATATTCCTGATTTGAAAAAGAATCTCATCTCTTTAGGCACCCTAGAGGCTCTTGGGTGTAAATACACAGCTGAAGGTGGAGTTATGAAAGTTTCTAGAAATGCCCTTGTTGTTATGAAAGCTTGTAGGTCTGGTAGTTTATATATTCTGCAGGGAACTACTGTCACAGGCTCGGTTGCAGTCTCGTCATCATCATTGTCTGATTCTGACATCACCAAATTATGGCATATGCGTTTGGGTCATATGAGCGAAAAAGGTTTGAGCATATTGAGCAAAAGGGGTCTACTTTGCGGACAGAGTACTGGGCCACTTGATTTTTGTGAACACTGCATTTTTGGAAAGCAGAAAAGAGTCAGCTTCACTTCTCCGGCAGTTCACAAAACGAAAGGTACTCTTGACTATATTCATTCAGACCTTTGGGGTCCAGCTCGTGTTCAGTCTAAGGGTGGTGCCAGGTATATGTTGACTTTCATTGACGATTATTCCAGGAAAGTTTGGGTTTATTTTCTGAAGCATAAAAATGATGTTTTTCTAACCTTTAAACAATGGAAGGCTTTGATTGAGAAGCAAACAGGTAGACAGATTAAGCGGCTTCGAACAGATAATGGCATGGAATTTTGTGAAGGTGACTTTGAAGAATTTTGTAAAAATGAAGGAATTGCTCGGCATCGCACTGTTAGGATGACGCCTCAACAAAATGGTGTGGCCGAACGTATGAACAGAACACTCTTGGAGAGAGCAAGGTGTATGATCTCAAATGCAGGGTTGACAAAGGACTTTTGGGCAGAGGCGATTAATATGGCCTGTTACGTTGTCAACCGCGCTCCTTCTGCAGCACTTAACTTTAAAACTCCGGAGGAAGTTTGGTCAGGTACTCCTGCTGATTATTCTGATTTTAAAATTTTTGGGTGTCCAGCATACATGCATGTAAATGAAGGAAAATTAGAGCCTCGGGCTAAAAAGTGCATTTTCCTTGGATATGCTTCTGGGGTAAAAGGATACAGATTATGGTATTCTGATCCCAAATCCCCAAAATTTATAATCAGTAGAGATGTTACTTTTGATGAATTATCTATGTTATCTTCCAAAGAGGAATCTACTAGTTGTACAAATGATAGTGCGCAGAAGCAGGTGGAGCTTGAGATTGGTAGTTCAGATTCTTTTCAGTCGAACTCTTCTACTCAAAGAATGCCAGTAGATGGTCCCGAGTCTACTGACGCAGTTGTTCCAGAGGAAGAGCAATATTCCATAGCCAAGGATAGACCACGGAGAGATATTCGACCACCACAAAGATATGCAAATTTGGTTGCATATGCTTTGTCTGTTGCAGAAGAAACAAGTGAAGTTGGTGAACCTACTTCCTACTCAGATGTTGTTTCTTGTGAAAATTCCGCTAAGTGGTTGATTGCGATGAATGAAGAAATTGAATCTCTCCATCAGAATAGAACTTGGGATCTTGTAAAGCCGCTTTCGGGTAAGAAAATTGTTGGATGCAAATGGGATACCATTGCTGATGGAAAGGTCCTTGTTCAGAAAATTCATACGAAGGACAATCCAGTTGATATGTTTACGAAGCCTCTTCCGGTTTACAAGTTCAAGCAGTGCTTGGACTTGGTTGGTGTTCATTGTTGGTGATTGCCCGTTGGGGCTTTTATGAAGAAGGTGGAGCAAGTTTTGTTGGGACATGCCAAGGTGGAGATTTGTTAGTTTGGCAAGTCCCATAGTCCCACATCAGGAAAATCAGACTTGTTGTCTCGTCTTGGAACTATAAATAAAGGGTCTGAGCTTTGAAGTCAGAAGCACCACAAAAGGTACCATAAGTGGCACCACAAGAAAAACCTAAGTGTTTACTTTGGGTTTAAGTCCACACTCAGTTAAATAGTTTGGGCTTATAGATTTGGGTTTTTTTCTTGTTTAGTATTTTCCGGTGTTTTATGGCCTAGGAACATCTTCCTAAGGCATTTGTAATTGTCCCTCTTTTATAGTAGTGATTTGCTCCTCCTTCGTCCGTGGATGTAGGTCAATTGACCGAACCACGTAAATTTGGTGTTCTGGTGTTCTTGTCTCTCCTTTTATTTGTTTTCCGCTTTATTGTCTTGTTGGATTGCCAAATTACCTTTCTAGGTAAATATCTTGGGGCTAGCTCTAACAGAGATCATGAAGGATGATACCTTGAAGGGAAATGTTGGAGTTGCAGCTGATCCTTCCATGCGGTATTCATGCATGACCCAATCTGTCTTGCGTCCCTTGGGAGCTCTTCCTTGATAGAAAACCAAAGTCTTCCTCATCCCAACCAGCAATCCCTTCCGAGTCACTGACCTATCCTTTCCTGTGGCTTTCCAGTAGCCTGACATGGTCGCCCGGTTGGTTCGCTGCCCCGTCGCGTACTTCCGATCCCGAAGACTGAAGAAGTACCACTCCTTGCCCCCAACACTCGCAGTATCTGATCATGTAATGAATAATCATTTGAATCGCGATGCAACTTCAGTTCGTGTTCAGTGAAGCTGGTCACTGACTAATCTTATAATAAGAACAAATGTAGTGAATTGCATTTGGTCTGAGGAAGCTGAAGTGCTAAAGCAGAGTTATCATCAGGTAGAGAAACAAGAGAGCTAAAGCTTTGTAAAGTAACTGGTGACATACGGCAAACACACCATGGCTTTCTTAGCATCATCAGTCGGCCTAACTCCATGATGGAGATAACTCATCATGGTGATACTACAGCAACAGGAAGGTGTCGATCTAATGTTGTGAATCTACCGATGTCCTAAGGGAGAATTCTTTGAGCTAAAAACCAAATCATACAGCAGGATAACTTCAGAGAGCAAGCAATTCCTCTTGGAGATTTTGATTGGCAGAGTCGAGATATGGAAAGAAGGAACAGTATTCCTCTTTAAAAAAGATTCGACTCAATCTCATGTCAATATGGGCAGAAGGAATGATTAATCCACAACAATTGGGTGATCAATCGTGGAAGCTAAAAGTTAGGGGAAAGGTTGGCACGGGAACAACTTTCCTTTACTGGTAAAGCTAGAAAGGACGAGCATGGAGATGAAGCTGAAGGCAGGATAGAGTTGGAAAGAGAAGTGCACATTTTTTGTGGTTTAGTTCACAAGCTTTTCATGAAATAATTGAGATGTTAATTTGATTTGCCTACAAAAATCAAACACATACAGCTCCTGCCTAACTTCTCCATGTAAAAGGGAATCATGCAGGGCATGTCATCTCAAGTGCTCAAGAAGAAGCTAATCAAGTATGCACGGATGAAGAGGAAGTTGTACATATCTTTTACAGAATGGGAAGAAGGGGAGTGCAAGAAAGACTCAGAAGATTGGTGTGAGGCAGGCAGCCAGTGAAGACAAGACTCGGTGGCTCATTTAAGAACATTAATCGAAAGACACGATTATGGATGATGGCATGGTGTTGAAGAGGTGAGTGACAGTGGGCTCAACTCACCAGGGAGATCCCATGGCTCACACTTGTTGAGATCGACATCCACCATGGCAGGACGGCCATGGAAGCTCCTGCCGCCGACCTTCGCCGCAAGGTAGTCGCAGATGAGCTCGTCGTCCCTGGGCTGGAACCTGAAGCCTGGGGGCAGCTTCGCCTCCACCATTCTCAACATGGTGTTGATGAGAGAGCACATCAACCAGGGGGATTATGTGCCTGTGGTATTAATAGGAAAACCAAGCCAACTTTTGAAGGGGAGAGAGAGAGAGAGAGAGAGAGAGAGAGAGAGAGAGAGAGAGAGAGAGAGAGAGAGAGAGCATGTCCAGTTCATCTCTCTGGCCTCCCATCGTCCATCCCCATCCTGCTTAACCAATCACGACAGACGACACACACTCGACAGAAGACGGGATGAATCCAACAACAACATGCATGAAGCAAACGTACCCAAGCTTTATTTTTTCGGATCAGACGGCTGCAGACAAACAAAAGACTGTCCATATCAGCTGGTCTTACAACCGACCCCCGTCACCATCCATTTCATCCTTCAACATTATGTCATTTGATGGGTACAAATTTAAATTTTTTATTTCTTTTTATAATAAAATAATTCAAAAAGACATATATATACATGTTCGAGTATGTTTTCTCAACCAATGGAATATAACATTAACATTAATGAAGACCATAATTACACTCAAATTTAACATATTTTGAAAGTGAACCAATTGATTTACCAGTGTATAAGCCTAATGTGAGCATGGTTAAATAGTACATTTGCAGTATGTTTATGCTAACTCCTAGAGATTTCCATACATATGTAGACTCTAATTGATCTGCTCACCAACAACATCATGGGCATCATATATATTATGATCAATATCTTGTTCAATTTATATCTTATTTAATTTTTTTTATTATTTGCTTGTCATATTCTTATTCAAATATATCATAACTACATTCATTCTTATCCATTACAAATGTCTCGTTCAAATCAAAATTACAATTTTAAAGTTTTATGGAAATAAATCCTTCAATTTAGTATTGTATTTCCTAATTACTTCCCAAGATAATGTTTCAAGTTTGAAGTAGTGTAGAAATAAATATTTCTATTTAGTTTAGTATCTCACCGCATGGCTTAGTTCTATAACTACCACATTAGATATATAGGCTTTGGCGATTAGTATCGTCCAACGAATATTTCGATAGTATAGCGAAAGCTTCAACAATATAACGAAGGCATTAACTATATAGTGACAAAAGATTATCCTAAACGACGCGATTCGTGTTCTAATAGGATCCAAAAATTATTTAAGTTAAAATCTAAGTGATTTTCATTGAGAAAAAAAAATAAAAATTAATAGGAGACATCTTCATCTGATTAAAAAAATAATAATAAAAGTTTTTTTACGATAAAATGTCCAACTTCTATTTAAAAAATATATATTTATTACATAGAACGGCACTAGACGACAGCGATTAAATTAGCTTTCATCTTGGACCGCAGCATGTACATCTAAGACATACAGCTGTCCTTACTTGCCCATCAGATCATTTGTGGCAACGTAAGCATCATATTACCAAACTAGCCTTACGCGTTCGCAAAAGTATTGTCGCGACCAGCAGGGCAACATCGTCATTTTTCCGCATACATTCCGCTGGACGCGGTCCCACATATAAGCATAAAACTATCCGAGGGTTGTTATTACCGAAATGGATCGAGCGTCACATTACTAAAATGCCCTTCGGCGGTTCCAAAGGTTCGGCAAGCAAACAGATGGGCAAGACAGTCATTTTATGGCATACGTTTTCCGCGCTGGGGCCGAGATGTCCCTCGCATCAAACCCATCGCCGACTTTATACCGCAGGAGCAATGATTGCCGCGAAGGACCGAGGTTAGATTACCAAAATGCCTTCAAGAGATCGTCGAATCGCACACGACAATATGAACAATATGGTCTTTTGGTCTTCCACTTTCCGGCAGGCCCCATTGTGGGTCCCAGGTGTTCGACGTACAAAAACCCGTCGTAACACGAGAACATTTGTCGCCACGCCGAAGAGGCCTGAGCATCAAATTATCAAAATGCCCTTGCGCGTCACCAGTACCGTGAGGGGAAGATGAACGGCCGGATGGGATGGGATGGGATGGGCGTGAGGGAATCACGAGGCGCACCTAACGGCATACGGGGAGTTCGATGCTCGGTCAACGTCACGACGTCGAAACCCACGAAGGTGGGGTCACATGCGACAAGCAACTGGTACCGCTAGAATCGAGCTTAACGGCCATGTGGATAAATGCTCGCAAAGTCAGTCCCACCACGTCAAGCCAAAAAAATAAAATAAAAGAGAAAAAGGATAATGATGGCACATATTGCGAGTTGACCGAGCGGCCCACCACACACTACGTTGATGTAAATTTAGCTTCGGCCCAAAAATAAGTTCTATCCGTGAAATATTATTTACGGTGTGAATTTTAAATTACATTATCAAGAATTTAATAAAGATCTAACATATTATGAGACTTAATAATTATTATTCTCCATACACTTTTTGAGTTTACCAAGATATCATTTCTTTGATAAGATATTATTGTATGAGGAGGTTGAGAAGAGGATTTTAGCACATCAAAAAGAGTTGATTGGTACTTGAAACAATAAAAAGAGGGTAATTATATCACTAGTTAATGATTTATAATATATAGGAACTAATTAAAGTTTGCACACTGTAAAATACTGTATCATCTCCAATGATCCTAATTATTATCGAAGGAAACCACGGCCACGGCACGGATGCCACTCGGACGACTATTTATACTAATCGCGTCGCCACCATTTCATCCAACTCGCTTCCTAACAGAAACATCATTGTCTTCTTTCTTGCTCTGTGTTCCCAATCGGGTTGCCGCCGCCGGATCTTGCGGGAGAGCTTAGCCGCTGGATCCCCAGCGATGGCCTCGGCCTGCGTCAACGACGCCGCCCCGCCGCCGGACACCGCCTTCCTCGACTTTGCC
The DNA here is from genome assembly GCA_004837865.1 of Musa balbisiana. NCBI lineage: Eukaryota > Viridiplantae > Streptophyta > Magnoliopsida > Zingiberales > Musaceae > Musa > Musa balbisiana. Next base: position 36,244,739 of record CM017193.1, read on the forward strand.
CCGGCATGCCCCGTCTACGGCTGGCTCAGCCCTAGGATCTCCTTCAGCCGCGACCTCGCTGACGGCTCTGGGCCTGACCCTGAGCCCGCTGCCACTGCGGTGACGGAGGCCCCGGATGCGGACGACCCGGGCAAGGATCTTCCGGACTTCGAGTTCCGCCTCGAGGATCCCGTCGCGATGCTGCCTGCCGACGAGCTGTTCTCGGACGGGAAACTGGTCCCGCTCCAGATCTCCGCAGTGCGGCCTGCTGTGGAGCTGGCCGAGGGGATCCCCTCGCCGGAGGCGGAGAAGCCCCGTGGGGAAGCGGAGGTCATCGGATCGGAGTCCTTCGAGAAGTCCCCCAGGGCGCCGCGGTGCTCCAACCGGTGGAGGGATCTACTCGGCCTCAAGAAGCTGCAGAACCTGAAGGCGGAGTCCCAGAAAACAGCGTCGCTTCCTTGTAAGGGCCTGAACTCAAGCACCAGATCCCTGCGCAATCTTCTCCGTCAACCGAAGCCCTCCTCTTCCGCCGATTCCTCCCTTAGCGTCCCGCTTCTCCGCGACTCGGAATCGGAACTGGCCTCCATCTCTGCCCGCCGCTCCCTATCCTCGTCCGGCGCCGACCATGAAGAGCTCCCGCGCCTGTCCCTCGACTCCGAGAAGCCGGCCCAAGCGCCGCCCCGAGTTCGGCTGTCCCGGCCGAGGGGCACCACACCAGAGGGGGTGCCGAACGCGGGGCGGAGCCCGGTGAGGCGTGGGGCAGAGGTGGACAGCCCGCGGATGAACGCTTCAGGGAAGGTGGTGTTCCAGGGCCTGGAACGAAGCTCGAGTAGCCCGGGGAGCTTCCACGGCGGTGGCCACCATCATCACCACCGGGTAAAGCCGTACCGGGGGATGGAGCGGTCGTACTCGGCCAACGTCCGAGTAGCCCCGGTCCTCAACGTGGTCCCTGTCGGCTCGCTCCGGGTCGGCTTGGGCCAGCTCTTCTCGCCTATCAAGAAGGAGAGGGACGTGAATTCTCACAACGGCGGCGGCGGCAGCAGCAGCAGAAGAAAGATCATCGACAAGGAGAAGGCCTGAAGGAAACTACCGCCGCATGGCCAAGGTAATCCCCCATTTCTACTGCATCTGGGTGCAAATTTTGTTGGGTGTGTATAATGACTGATCTAGCTAAGTTTTGCTTCGCATTTCTTCCAATTTTGATGTGTATAGTTGCGGAATCCATCGTTCGTCTCTCTTGCTGCTTCGGTTTTGTTCCTTTAGGCGTTTCTTTTCGGCTTATTAATGCGTGCGTTTCCCATCAATTTACCTGTCCAGAAGCAAAAGCAAAAGTAGCGGGACCCGTCGACGCATCCAATCAGATGCAGGTGGGTGCGAGGGTAAGTCTCGCTCGGTTATTCACTTTGGTCTGTCCGTCCAAGACCGCCCATCTCACCGTCTTTTTAATCTGAACCGTCGGTGCATATCAGATAAGATTTAAGACCTAAAATCTTAAGCTGGGTTGTTGGGAGGGGATGAAGGATGTGAATGAGAACCGAGGCCTGGCGATGATGGCTCTGCCGAATAATATCGCAGTCGGTCTGATCCGAAACCCAGACCTCGTTCTGATGGAAGCATGTGATGGTGCTGTTGAGAAAAAGTGTTTAGGTTATGTAGGCGGGAGTCAAAGTTGGACTGATGGGAGGGGGTGTGGTCGGGGCGCAGCGTCTGAGTTTCTCGAAATTTAAAATGAGTGTTTCTGTGCCGCGGGGGCAGGCTTTTCAGAGGCCCAGCACCTGCCTCTGCGCTCAAAGATTCCCTGGTCAAGACTGATTTATTGTGTTCTGGGTTAGAGAGAGAGAGAGAGAGAGAGTGTGTGTGTGTGTGAGAGAGAATGAAATTTGAAAAAGGGCTCTTCTTTTATGAGTTAAAGCAATTTAGGAGCTTTAAATTACAATTTTAAAATAGAAAGAAAATTTTGAAATTTGTGAAAACTAGTGTAGGTTTTAATGATTAAGACGTATGTGATGTTTGGATGGAATTAGTATGCATAAAAAGAAAAAGGAAATTAAGGCTCTTTTAATTTTATTAACATTTTTCTCAATAAAAGTTTAAATAATTATGAAGATTTTACTATAAACTATAAATAGAAATTTGAATACTTTTGAGTTAGTTAGGGATGTTAGCTTCCACAAAAAACACCATGATGGAAAATATTTGGATAGTGGAACCCAAATATTTGTTTATTTTAGCACACACACACACTCTCTCTCTCTCTCATTGCAGTCGAATAAGTTTCGAAATGCTATCAAATTCTCAAAATAAATGGGCATGGCAAATTGTGATCGTTAGTTAGGTCCTGTCCAGATGGAGTAGTAGTTCTTATGGCTGGAGCTGGAGTTCACCATATTCTAGGGGAATCTCCACTAAATCGATTTATTGGGCTCGTTTCATTCTGTCTCACTTTCAGTAGACAGTTGGCTTAATCGAAGATTACTTTCAATGTCTTGAGAAGGTAACTCCCCTCGGTGCACGTGTTTAAATTATTGAACTTCCAAAGTTTGGTGAATTATCTCTCAACGTGGTTATTTTAATTTGTCATTACTGTAAGTGCCAAATCCGATGATTAACATGCTGTAATTAGTGGTAATAGACAAGATGATGATGAAGAAGAAGAAGAAGAAGCTCACTTTCTTTGGTTGCAGGGATTCCCTACAACTTGAGATGTAGTTAGCCACTATAATTATTGGTCAACAATATCTTACAAAAATATACGTGGCAATGGTCCCTAGAATACCATCTTCCTTTTGGGCGCGTGGCAAACCGTGCCCATTCCACCGGACACTGGTGGGGTCCACTATTTGTGGTCCCGGGCGTAAGTCTTGTGGGTCATATCCAGGTAAGATTTGGGCGTGTAGGTTTGCAGTTCCCGACTAATCCATGGGCCGACCTTGATCATCAGAAATATAAATCAATAATAAATGCACGAAAATTATATGCATATATATATATATTTAATAATCATGGTCGCTGGTAGTTAACGTGAGCTCCATTATGTATGTTGATTGGAGTGACATATATAAAATAATTAAATAATTGAAAGTATATATCGCCTTAAAGGTAGCGGTAGAAATCCACCTGAAGCTGCTATCCATCTATTGTTTTGCTAATAGCAGCGTTCTACAAAGGAGTGTTTGCATTCTATATGTGCCGCCAGATTGCCACCTTACCTTAGCATTCGATTTACACCTCACATAAGTTGGGGGATGACAATATGGAACACATCCGAGAATCATATTACGAAATTGTATGCTCTACGACTGAATTGACTGTTAACAAAAATAAAAAAAAGGTAAAGGTTAAAGTCTATTCCAATAGGATTTTAATGATGTAATTCTTTTGGCCATATAGGCTATTTTGGAAGATCCAAGTTGTTTTGTCACCAAAGGTTATTGCTTGCTGTTAGTAAAAGTGAATTTTGTGCACGAGAAAGCTAGAAAAATATTTACTTTATCCCCCCTAAGGTGTCATCATAAGAATGATTTTTAGATAAAATGGAAAGGAAAACTTATAAACCCAATTATGATCAATTTGAATGTGTTAAATCTAAAAGTCCTCTCTCTAGATAACCTGGTCTTGACCTTATTCATTCTCTTGGCCTTGTCAATTAATTGGCTTAATAAAAAAAAAATCATATTACTTGTATCTTTTACTCCCATGTCTTGCATGAGTCTTTTATTTATTTATTATTTTTGGTTTATGTTGAGCAACATTTAGTGACAATTTGTGTCAATGGAAATTTGGGGAAGCATTTGGTCACAAGAGGCAAAATGGAAGTGCAACACTTGATTATGTAATATTTATTATTAAAATATCATAATGTACCTTCACTTGAAAAGCATATCCAATGGCTCCAAATTTTGTGGTCAAACCTATAATCCAGTTGAATGGTCAACCCAAGTGAAAAGGTCAATGTGTGGGCTTGAACTCATTAGATGCAGTACTTTTCATTGCACATTGCACGACAGACACAGGAGGAGGATGAAAACAGGACAGTGGTCACACAATTCATGTTCCCAAAATTATTCTCATCATATAATTGACCTCGCATCATAATACAGTGACAATATTTTATAGTAATCATATTTCGGATCATATATTGTGGTGATCTTTGTTTTAATAGCATGCATGATCTTTGTGTTGGTTTACCTGGAAAATGCCAATGGAAAGGAGCACACAAGTGCAAGAATCATACATAATCACACTTAAGCGTTGTTGACATCGACACTTCCAAATTCTTATTGCCAGTGAGTCATCGACAATTCTCTAACTTGGATTCTGATGATGCTGGAACTCACCAAGCACATTGGTAATGCTGGAAATGAGGTCGACTGCCTTCAGAATTTGTTGGGAAGGATTGGTATATGCTCAGGTTTTTTGCAGTTTGATTGATCCATGAGCCGAAAAAAAAAGAAGAAAGATTGACTATGGAAGCAAAATGCAGAATGATAGGATTACTGCTATTTGATTGATGCCTGCTAAATGTTGCGCAGATCTACAGGATACCACTTACGATCTCAGCAGCTAACATTTTCCCCGAAAAATTCAACGATATGATGAAACTGTTGTATGGTTCTCTTCATCATAATCATGTGAGAAACTTAAGACTTAGATCTTCTCAACTTTGATAGATTAATCGTTCAAGGATTGAGAGTCCATGTGATCCTGCGGATGGTTGTCTTTAACACTAGCAATGAATCCCCCATGCACTTCAATCTGCTGGTGTTCCATCTTCTGAACCTGTTGTTGGATTAAATCCCAGTGTGGATTGAAAGAGACTGCAACAAGAACTGCATGTAACAAGATTAAACAGCAGTATGTTTCAAAGTGAAAATTGGACTGTGACAGAAGAACAACAATAAAAGGAAAATCTGAGATCTAATTGGCACACTAAGGACTTGGGGAGGGAAGCTATGAGCAGTGGCCATGCTCTGGATAGGGCCTATCATTGCCATCAGTCTCTTTCAAGCTTCCAACATCAAATAATAGAGAAGATAACAGAGTGCAATTAGGTCTGTCTGCAGACCTATTCAAAAGTTGGTGGCTGCTGAGGAGATTTTGTTAAAGTACACTGGGGTGGGATTCTCAAGATTTGCTGCTCTCCTCCCCCAAGAAGGCATTTGCTGCTTCATCCTGGTTCACTGTCCCTGGACATCATAGCTGACTTGCATCCACCATTTGGTCATCAAGATCAGCATGTTTGCAAGCCTGAAAGCAGAATGTTAATATATATATATATATATATATATATATTTCTTTTCTTTGTCTTCTTCTCAGTATCTATAAAGCAGACCCTCCAATCTCTAGAAATGTAACCTAGTAGATCCTAGGAAATGCCTGCACAGATCTGGTAATATCTTCTGAGTATTAGAAAAAGAAATGAGGTACTATCAGTTGGACAAGGGAAAGATAAGGTACAGAACATCATAATGGACAATCAGAAATATACCATGCCATCAGCAAAGTAGGTGCAGTATTATTCTGTAAACAAATATTAGAAGAATTTATCCTATACTTTGGTTTAGAAATTGCAAGATTCTTTTTGAAGTTTATAAAAGAAAGCTCAGTTGGCAAGTTGCTAATTTTATGTGATTATTAGTGATGGAAATTCAATAAGAAAGTTTTGCATGTTGATGGAAATTCCAATGATCTCTTCCCTATGCTTTCCTTTCTAATATCCTCACTATTTTGAGGCCACCTATAAATTAAGAATATTTATTTATTTTAAATATTCCTCTACTTTTTCTCAAACCATTAATATTAATTATCTAATATGTCTAATGCAATCTTTTATCCTTTTCATCTAAGTTTGGAATTGGCATTGACTGTATCCAGTATGAATTTTATTTGAGGTTAATGTCAAAATAAATTACTTTTAGAAAAACATGAAGCTGTATTTAAGTTTCTTTGAGTTTGTAAATCTTACAAAGGTTGAAAGCATGCAATACTTCTGAGAACTAATGACTGTGACATAGGAAACCAAGTATTGAAATGTTGTAAATGCAAGTATATTATATTATGTTCCAACATTTTGAAGGTAGCAGAACTTTGTTGGTGCACCAAATGGAATTTACATCATTGTGTTGTGTCTTTGTAACAGGAAAGGTTTTATGATGATCCTCATCTTTTGCATAAAACAAAAAGTATTGATACAGTGACTCTTGAACATCCAGCCAAATCACCTGGGTAGAGCTCATAGGGTCCCCTCCCCTCCAAGTATGGAGTTGAAATTTGACATTGGCAATCACCCTGATGCACAAAAATAATTGTCAGAACAGTTTCTTTTCCATATATCAAATGTCAGCAATATTGCAAAGCTAAAAGAAGCTATTTTAAGAGTATATTTTCATTTATGCCAAGATGAGAAAGGAATAAAATAAAAAGATCATGCAAATAGTGCACATCAGCAAAGTCTATTCCATTGTCCCACCATCCCCAAGTGATACATAAATCTCATCAAAAGCAATCCAATATTCATTAAAGTATGCTGCCATTTGAGAGATTCATACTGTGGAAAGCTTTGATCAAACATGTCCATCTTACCAGATATGCTGTCATTGGTGTTTTCACAAGGAGCTGGGCCAGCACAAGGGAGGATGCTGCTACAAGGTATAACTGTTGGCTGAATCTGCTGCCCTGTGAGTGATCCATGGCTGCATGGATTGGTCTCCTGCATTAGATTACATGGGAGTTATCTCAGCAAATAGACAAAGGTGAAGAGGTGTAAAGATGGAGCTACAAGCCTGAGAATGAGGTTGAAGATGATGAAAGCCATGGCAGGGGACATATGATGATTCTTGGAGATGGAAGCCCTGCATCTGATTCTGGAAATTGGCTGCATGCAGGGCTGGAGAAAGGCATAAATGGTTTGTGTATGAGCCTGCAGAGTGGTGTATGACTGGCACACTTGGTACTTGAACTGCATGATGCATCCAAGGAACAGAAGCATGAGACATGTATTGTTGGACACCTGGGAACATCATTTGTGCCATGGCACTTCCCATCCACATCATCTGCCAAATGTATGACAATAATTATGTGAGAAATTTCATTACTGGCATATGAGAATACTGAATGCTAAGCCATCAAATTTTCAGACCTGAACTTGCAGTTGAAGTGATTTCATATATCCAATAGCCTCATCCAGCATTGATGCTTTGTCTGTCTGAGCATGTAGAGTGTGCAACATGATCAGAACTTACATTCACAGGCTATATCGGAAATGGATTGTCGTTTTTGGAAGCATTAATTTGCATTTGATGCTGTTCTCTAACGATCTTACTTTCTAAAAACTAAGACATGTAAAGTTTGCTACTGCTATCGAGAACTGTAAGCTTTTGATTCCATAGCTGTATAAAATGCATCAAGAGCACAGGAAAAGATAGAATTTTCTTAGTCAGATCACCTTGTTGCAACGAGGTATCAGTTCCTGCAGTGCCTTCATCTTCTCATTGATTCTGTCTCTTCTTCTCTACACAAGATTGAACATGACAGTGAGCTCCTCCATGACTCGCTTCATTCATTCTAATAGTTCTTCATCAGTTCTTACCCTCTCGGAGAGGTTGTGGACCTCAGCAGCTCGGCTTCTACGAGTAGCCGTCGATCTCTGAGCTTGCTTCTTCGCCTCCATCGACCCGATCTCAGCCTCCTGCAATTGCCAGTGGAATTGGTTTTGGAGATTGCGCAACAAGTATCTATGACACAAAGCAAGATCGATAGACGGAGAGGAAAATATTACTTCGCTTTGATATTCTCGATCATCCGCATCTCTTTTCCTTCTCTTTTGACTCCGATTGCTTCCAAAAATCTGCTTTCTCATTCTTCTGACGCTGCAATCAGAACCTCCCGAGGATGAAGTAAGAGTAGTCTCATATGCGTGTTGCTGCTCAGTTTCTGATGGCAATCCTTTAGCAGCAGCGGCAGCAGAATCCCTGCTCAGATCAGCCTGTGCATGGATCTGATTACTTCCGCAGATGCTTGCATCTCCATCACCAAACGAAGAAGCCTGAGCCTTACAACTCTGTGGTGGCCTAGGAGGACATGTTGCTGTGAAAGCAGTGCTCTCAGTGGGCACACCGATGACACCGATGCCCGCCATTTCCGAGAAGAAGTCGGAGCAGAATTCTTTGGCTGGCGGGTCGTCGAGAGGGTACTGCAACCATGACACGGTTTCGTCGTCCTGGATCAGGCCGGCGGATCTAGCAAGTGACCGCTCGCATTGTGGTTGTTGTTCTGGTTTGGATTCATCATTGATGGCAGAGGCTCCGCGATTGCTCTGGCTATGCATGACGACATGCATATCTTGCCACAGCAGTTCTACAAGCTCACTGTCCAGCCTGCAAGATCGAGAAAGAGAAAAGGGGGAGGAGCAAGAAATTTGTAAGGTTAATCGAAGTTGATTTCCCATGTTAAACCTATAGGATGTAAGAGAGAAGAGGAAGGAGGAGACTGACCCCATAGGTTTCTGTTGATCTTCCAAACTCCAGTTGGGGGCATCCTGCTTCATCGATAGATTGCTGACTACAATTCAGGAAACACAGGGCATACAGGAATGTTGATGGTTAGAGAACTATCTGAAGTGACATCTCCGATGCTAATTGTCTTCTCAAACTTGTGAGATCACTTCTCATGAAGAAGATTAACAATATTTATGAGCAATGATATGAAAAGAAAGACAACAGAAAGATCTAATGATAAAATCGCTGAAGAACAAGTAGAGAAAGGAGGAAGAAAAGGCATAAATTTGCCAAGAACACAAGAAATCCAACTCAACTTAGGCATAAAATTACTAACAACTGACCTTTTCCAGACCTCCAGTGTTCTTCCACTTCGCCACTGCAATCTTTGATCAAACAATCACAACTCTCTCTCTCTCTCTCTCTCTCTCTCTCTCTCTCTCTCTCTCTCTCACTTATAACCATGGCCGGATGATTGGGAAGCTTGGAAGAGGGCGTGACATCATTATCACATCAATAAACTTTTATCTTCGGGAGATCAGCTGGATCACAGCAATAAACTACGTCAATGATCAAACTATCAATTGGATCATACCATACTTATTTCAGCAAAGATTTCCTATCCTGTTCTATAGAAGATCCAGGTTTTCCAATTCGCAGAGAAAATGAGTCCCCATACTACGAAGATAGCAATAGTCTAAACGAAGTTAAATTCCAGCATTCAAGGCTATATATAATCTTGTTATTCTACTTAGAACACTCAACATAAATCGGCAAAACAAAGGATTTGGAATGGCTGAGTCGATGAACAGTCATAACGTGATGTCTTTGTTTCCATCTGCTGCTCAACGAAACGCATTAAAGAGCGGAGACGTCGGATACAGTGTGCTGAAATCTTGTGACTACTACGGTATAGCTGCGTGCCTGCTCGTCGTAGTTCATCGAGGTGTACGTGGCCATGCACCGCCTCGTCGTTGTCATCCCTTCGTCTCCCCAACATCGTCGTCATCGTTGTCTACGTGTTCCGTGGCTACACGCTGTTGCTCCGTCGTTATTTGGCTACGTCCTCATCACCATCAAGTCTATTCTATCTCCCAAGTCTGAACGAACTCCATCCACACAATTAATTCTCTCTCTGTAGAATGTAAGAAGCTTATATGAAAGAAAGATCTTTTGTCGGGATTGAAAAAGAAGAGAGCATCGAATATGGGTTTTTTTAGCTGGAGATGAAATTGGTCATGCCAGAAACAACAAACAGATACTTCCCTGTACTTTGTTTCGCGCTCTATTCCCCACTGTTTTCTTCCCAGTACATCAGCTATTCTGGACTCTCTCTCTCTCTCTCTCTCTGTTCTTTCTGTGGAAGCAGGGAGCTCAAGGAAATGTGGATCTTCCATCAGCAATCCGTAAAGCGAATCCACATGTGGCTTTGGAACTGTGCATATCAGCTCACGGCAAAACACAAGGCATGGTGCATGCATCATCAGCTCGAAGATAACTTTCTTCTTTGTCGCGCCCGTTGTTTCTTCTGTCGAGCACTTGTTGAAATGGCAGCAGCGTCGAGCCATCCATTGCACTCAGAGCAGCAGGATTCAACTCATTCTGATAAGATCCAATTCTTGAATGCTGCCCGAGTTTGTTTGATTCAGTTCTCTGCTCTATCATTCTTTGTCGAGTTATCAGAAAATAGAGGTTTCTCTTTTACTAATTTACATGATATATATATTTTTTGGATTGCTGCTCACTAAATATAGGATAACACATATTTTTATAAAAGGTAACAAATTTTGGTAGGATAAATCATTATAATGAACTATGGAATATATGATGTGTTTATTCGGGACACGAAAATACAAATTAATTCTTTAAAAAAATATGTTGTCTATATTACCCCATTACGGTATTATCCGTTAATCTTGTCATCTTGACTTACCATAAATTTGATCATCAATAAATCTCGAGCAATTCGAGTAATAGCGAAATAGAAAATGCACACTATTTATCAAAAATAAAAAAATCATTAGATACGGGAAACATGAACATGGAGGGAGCCAACCCAAGAGGAGGAGGCCTCCAACCAAAAATAAATAACAGGACCGGGTTCACAAGAGAAACGGCTCCATGTTTCCATTTTAGGCTGCCTTCCCTCCTTGTCCCCAATTTAAATTTCGAATAAATAAATAGAAAACGAGAACACACACACGCGAAGCTGTTCTCCGCCTGTCTCTCGCCATCTCTCATTCTCTCTCCTCCGAGTTTGGGACAACCACATCTCTCCATCGATCCACCACACATCTCTCTCTCTCTCTCTTCGACTGTTGATTCATTTAATTCCATCGAACCTCTGCGTCGTCGGGAGAGGAAATTTTGGGTTCTCCCGAGGGGCGTCCTCCGGGAATGGGCTGCCTCTTTCGATGCTTTCGACCCGAAGGTAGTAGCAGACGAAGAAGGGATCGTCCGGTTCCCAGGTCGCGTCCTTCTTCAAGTAAGGTATGGCATCGGTTTGATGATGCTCCATTTCTCCTCTTGTGATGGTCGTCAGATTGTTTTCTTTTCGCGGAATTGGGCAATGCTTCTTGCTCTCTGCCAATTGACCCACCAAATGCGCGTGGTTTCCGTAGATTAATCAGGGATCTTTGGTGTCGAAGGGGCAGCTTGAGTCCTTTTTCGTAAATGAGGGTACGAGACGTTGTCCTTTAATCGGATCGTATTCATGGAGCTCGTCTCTTCTGAATTTTCCCGTAATCCATCCTGCAGATCATGGTTCTCTTTCCAAGCAAGTCTCCAAGTCAAGTGCAAGGGACAACGTTAATAAAGATGGCTCATACAGGGAACTTAAACACGAGGTATGTGACGCATTTCATTTTTCTTTAACTATGATCCTATGATGATTAGTTTCTCTTTTGGTTGATCTCTATCACCTGCATCATATAAACATGACTGAACCAATGAAATGGATCGATCGAGTATTGGAATACCAAGACATGATCTTTTAATTTTGTTTTAAGATTGTCTATTATATCTGGAATTTTAAGTGCAAGATTTGCATTCTCACAACCAAATTTGCCTTGGGTCATTATCATTGCATTATGTGCTGAGAACATTATCAACCCTGGCATTCATGCTAAAGGAGACTGATCTTTTTACAGTCTACTCAAGAAAAATTACATCAGGATAACACTGAGGAGAAAAGTTTTAGCAAGAAAACTTTTATGGACAAAAGTCTAGATGAAAAGTAGGAGGCTGATGGTGGCCCCCAATGCAACTATGAAGTCGTATCATTGTGATTTATGCAGTGTGGGGGCTTTTTAATTTTAATCCACACAAAGCTGCTTAAGTCTGAGACTTACTAAGCCCTAAAGTCATAGATGTCCGAAGTCTTGAGTTTCCCTTTCAAATAAATGAGCTTCTATCTCCTCCTGCAAGGCATTTGTTTTGGATAAAATGGCAAGAGGTCCCACATATTAAGTTTCCCTTTTAAATGAATGAGCTTTTTTCTCCTTTTGCAATGAGGCATTTGCTTAAAGTGTTGCATTTAATCTACCTGTTAGAGATGCTTGTACATATCTTCGAACCATATTTTGTTATTTATCTACTAACTATGATCATACAATACATATATCCATTTAAGTAATCTATATTGCTCTAGTATTTGTTATGTGATGTCACTTCCAGGAGTTTCAAAACCCTCAATTGTTTGTTTCTAGTTTCTGTTTGATAAAAATGGCAACAAGTCATCAAGCAATTATTTTGGTGGTTACTTGATTAAACCTATTTTGATCCTACTGTATTTTCAAATCATGCATGTTTTGTCTTGCTGACCACGTTCCATGAAGATTAGTAAGTTCTATATTCTATCAGCATAGAAAAATTAATAAGTTTTATATAATATCTGCAATATAAGGTCATTAAATTAGGGAATTATGTTATAATATCTGGTAGGAAAATTTAATTTAGTCTGAAAACATTAAACCAAGATAAAGATTGATAGAGCATAAAGAAGAAGTTCCTTGCACTCCACAAATCAGAACTAGGGTTGCCAAGTCACATCTTGTGCTCAAAAATTTTTTTTCTTTACAACATGTACACAAAACATGACATACTTTTCACACATAACATCTTAGAACAATATATAACTTAACTAATTTTATTCAATTTAAATTTCAAATGTAACAAGTTTGACTCTAAATAAAATCAAGCCCTATTTGCTCATACTAGAAGTGCAAGAACTAAGCCTTCATGCGACTAGCGATAGACGATTTTCCTCCCTGTGTTAAGAGTCAATATTAGAATCTCAAAGTTGCTCTAAAAAATATAAACAATAGAAATCAGTAATGTTGAGTAGGAATCTCCTAAATATCGTCTCAAATATGTAACAAAATCAATAATATATTATGAACAAATATCAATAAGTCATATTAAGTAATCAAAACAAGTCATAAATCTTAGTAACCAGTTTCGGTAGCACAAACACTTCTCAGTCTTAGATCTTATGAACATTTGGTGTAGAGCAAACACTTATTGGAGTACTCTCCCAACAATGGATGAAGATGCTTTGTCCCTCCGAACGAATTCTATATTTTTTCAGTAGTGGATGAAGAGAATTCATATTATACTCTCAAGAATGGATGAAGTAGTATTCATCACCAATGGTAACACGTCTTCTCAACAACGGATAGAGGAATCGTTTATTTGTCACATCTGATAACCCGTTAGATCACTTAAGGGAATCGCCCTACCAATATATTGGACTTCTTGCTTAAGTAGGGTTTGTGCTCATATCATATCAGATCCATATATCATTTCATAATATGTTCGTCTCAGATTTAGTGGTACCATATAGACTCACAAATATCCATTCAACATCAATAACATAAGAAGTCATCTCCTAAGCAATCCTTAATTGACCTGAACCTTACATGAATTAGTCCAATCGACTCGAATTGGACTCAATTCAACTATAATCTAATTGAACCGACTTGAAATCCTAATAGAATTAGTTTGGAATCACCCTAAACTGGTCTAAATTAGACTTGGTTGGGTCCAATCTGGGTTAAATAAGCTTGGATCGGTCAAAATCAATTAAATCAGTTTGATTCAGCCTCAATTAGGGGTCAATTGGGTTCCATACAGTATTGTGCTGGGCTTAAACAGTGCCCATGGCTTGAACACTGGGCTCAGCACAGTGATGGGCTGATCCTGGCCTAGCCCATAAAGGGTTGAAATTGGTGCACATGCATCATACATGCTGATCACAAGAGGGGTTGCAGCTAGGTTGAGTCACCATAAAAAGACTAGACCCTAGTTATTATCCATAAAAAGACTAGACCCTAGTTGTTTGTTCTAATATTTCATGGCTCCCTAATCCAACAAGAGAAGTGACTGTTTGAGAGAAGAAACATTTATGGTCAACTGAAATATTCCACTTCAATCAGCTAGAGCATGCCTAGTGCAAATTTAATTCTAAACCCAATCCTTGTCAAGCATGGGTCAACATAGGCCACATGGTTAAGTGAGTCTAACAAATAAATAACTGCAAAAATTTTTGTAAAATCAATCAAATTAGTCCCCTTCAGTTATCATCTTCTCATTTTACAGCTATAAACTCATTGTACTGATCTACCATACCGGTCTAGCTAATTGCTAATGATCAATATGGACTGGTGTTTACATACTTGATTTGCATATTTTAGTTTTTATTCTTATTGAAAATTTTGAAACGATGGATCTTTGTGAAGTGTTTCTTAAATTTCTTTAATAAAACCTTCTTTAACAAATGTTATATAGTGTTACATATAATTAAAACTCAAACTACTCTTGGGGAACTTGTCTGCAGCTTTAGTGACTGCTAGGTGAAGTGATGAACACGAAAAAAAAATTGGCCTCTATGTAGCTTCTTTGCCCATAAATCTAACACATGACTGATTAGGAGCAATAATAAGCATATTTAACCCCAAAATCTGTAGTGTAACTATCATGAGAACTGTATTAATTACAAATAAAAATTGTAAATTTGTTTTGGGTGAGTTTTCAGTCCATTAGAATTTCATTTTGATGGAATCACCACATTCTGTACTGTGAATTATCGAGTCATGAAGTGGTAAAGAATGGACATCATTGATGTATTGCTTAGGAAATATTGTGCAAAATCAGTAATAAATATCAAGGATTTGAAGTGTTGCATTTTTTTGTTGGGTCCTTGTGCTTGTGAAGATTGTTAAGTCTGAACCCAATACTTCAAAAATTTGAACAGCCTGATTTCTTAAAGGCTTCTGGTGCTCTTCTGCGAACTCCAGAAGAAATTCAAAAAGCATCACGAATCGAAACTGCTCAAGCAAATGCTAAGGAAGGTCTATCTTCCAATCATGTCTCAAAACTTCCCGGTGCTTCTTGTAAGGAACTTCTCTGTGATGAAAAATATAAGGTTTCCAGATGTTCGTCGCAGGAGAAAGAGAATGCTGGTATTTCACAAAGCAATACCGAGTGGTAAGAGTGTCTTCTTTTGGCCTTTTTATGATTAATACTTCTGTCATTATGCTGTTTTAACTGACAGCAATCGTCAATCATGTTTCTGATTGATTTCTATTTTAGCTTTACATTCAAGGGCCACCAAACTCCACAGTGCTGCGAATATTCTTCACCTTCAGTAAATCAGAATTTTGAAAGTGTACAAAATGAATATACTGTTGAACCAAAATTGGACGGTCATACGGCAGACATCCTTCCGTCTCAGCATGAGCCATGTAATCAGCCATTTGCTTCAAAAAATTTACCTTTTCCTGCTCCAGTGGAAGTGACTGATGAGATGGAGACTTCTGCAACTGTTTATGCGACCAATCTAGAGAACACTAAAAATGAGAAAAATACTAGGATCGGAACACAGTATATATTTCCAATTCTCAATCCTGTGGAAAATCTTTCCAGGCAGAAATTATTGAATGAAGATTCATCAGAACCATTACAATCATATGACAGTTCTGATCATAAAACAAATAATATTCCTGATGCTGGAGAGAAGATTCAACAGATATCACTTGTAACAGATCCTGAGGAAGCTGAATTGTCTGGCACCCCGAGGTACACATCTCCAAGCAGATTGGAGACACCCAGAGATAAGACACTATTGAGACCAGAGTACCCAGATTTAGTAACCACAAGCTTATCTCAATGGTTGAAACCTCCTATAGCTAAAGATGAACACAATGAGATTAAGGAAAAATCCCACTCAGGAAAGAGTTCTTATGAAGACAGGCCTATCCTTGGCATGGTTGCAGCACACTGGAAAGAGGAAGAACCTGGACATAAATCACCAAAACAGTGGGATGGAAATGGAATTCCAAACTCAACAAACAAGTACAAAGAGGTGAAATTTGTAACTTCCCTACATCCGTATACATTCAATCCGTTGTTTCTACCATTATTTCTAAGAAGCTTTCTGTGCAGCAGGATCAGAAAGTGAGCTGGCATGCAACACCATTCGAAGAAAGACTAGAGAAGGCACTCCACTCTCTGATGAAAATTCCTTGCCAAAAAGGTCTAATACCATCTTTTTCTTGTTATTGGATCTAAGCTGCATATATCTACCTGAACCCGGTTGACAATGTAATTCATGGCTCAGTTTGTGGCTACAAATTCTTTTCCTTGCTGATATTGCACTTGTTTTTCTGAGGTTCCATAGTTATATTCTTCAGTTTCTAGAATATGAATATCTTTAGTTTAATCTTGCCTTCTCAGGATTCTTGTTTTGTGAACAGTTGATTGTCTAAGAAATAGATGATCTTTACTACATTTGTAAAAACATTCCTTCCCTGTTACATAACTTTTTGCAAAAAATTCTATGGTGATTGTTTCGTTGGAAAATTAAACAGAATGACCTACAATTACTTTAGCAGAGCTTTTCCAATGTTAGCTTAAAATAATTTTAGCAATACAATCTTTGGCTTGTATAATGGCAAGAGCTCTACTGCAAAGCTGCACATGCTTAGTTCACTGATACTATTCTTCCTCTATTACTTATTTTATTGACACTAATTTGCTTCTGAAAACAGGAAGTTTGTACCTGGAAAGCGAGTAGAGTTTGAGGATGAACTAAGTGATACAGCAGCATCTTAGAACAATCCAGATATTCTTTTTTGAGGGAACAATCAAACTTCTCTCTGTACACTTGTTTGATTTCAATCTCCATGAAGAATTTTCTGCACTCCTGGATTTGAAGTGATGGTACTTTCCCAGATTATTCTTTTTTTCTGCTGGTGAGAACTACATGAATTGCAGCACCTCATCTCAATCCCATCAATTGCTTGCCTTGTACACAAAAAAATTGTAAGCCATGATGTAAATGTGGATCCTCTCTACTTATTAGAAGAGGCGTGCATGTATATCTTCAATGATTAATATTAGAATTTTTTTTATAGTAAATACCACAGAGAGTTCTATGTAAATAGGAAGGTTTTCCAATCCCTCCAGATAAATTAACATGACTTTGAAATTTGTTCTGTATGCTTGTGTGAAATTTTTGTCGAATCTCTGCTACCGTTATATCGAATTACTGTCTACAATTTCTTTTTTGTAATTGTCTACTATGTGTAGCCATGTTTATAATTATGCATCAAACTTCCATTTCTTTATATTGAATAATTGCTAATTATAAAAAGTTCTTGCTACAAATTCATATTTAAAATATAATAAATAAACTTTAGTCACTTTTTACTTGTGGGGGTTTTCAGGAAAAACAAAAAATAATCAAAAGGAAATCGAGAAATGTACATAAATAGAATTTGTAGTTCAGCTTTACATCAATCCATTGTCGTCTAGTCCGGTTAGGATACCTGGCTTTCACCCAGGCGACCCGGGTTCAAATCCCGGCAATGGAACTCTCTTTTTGGACTGGGTTATCTATTATTTACCCTTATCTAAAAGATTGCTTTTTATGACCTTCACTGGAATCAATTTTTCATATATTTAATTCTTTACTTCGATAGACACCATTTCTTCGGTCTTCGTTGAACAACATCGTACCATTCAATTGATTTCCCATGTATCTACGATTCCTCCATCGGTGCGTCCACAGAGCTTTAATTTGAGTCGTCCCTTCATTGCATCCAACCTTGCAGTCAAGTACCTAAAAGTCTCACACTAAGTAGTAAATGAACCATCACAACAAAAGGCAGGTTTCTAGCATCTAAAAAAGTGAGGGTAGTCCCCTTAACTGCAAGTCCAATTCCGCTTATCTTTGGAAGAAGTCCATGACGATGCTGACGTCAATAATTTATGTATAGTTTAATTTGAGATTAATGGAATGCTATTTTTATAATACATTTTTTTTGTTAAAAATAATGTATGTCTTAGTAAAATAGTAAGATGGATTCTTTTACGGTGTAGTTTATTAGGATTGGTCAGATAGATATATAACTTTTGTTTTAATTTTTTTTTTCAAAATTTGGAAGTATGTTTTCGCCCCCCCTATAAATTTAACATAGTATTTATGATGATTTTCCTAAAAAAAATACTCATATCTTTAGGGTTTTTTAAATAGTATATCTATTTTTTAAAAAAATTAAAAATATCCTTGAGAAGATGGATGACGAAAAAAGAAGTGATAAAAGAAGAAGATAGATAAATAATGAATGGGAGAGAAAAATGGATGGTCAAATGAGGAGGAGGGGTGGATTGTTTCTAAATTATAATGTGTAAATTAAAAAATATATTTATTTAAGAAATATTAAAAATATGAATATTTTTTAAGAAATTGTTTTATTATATCCCTTTCATCAATGTACAAAAGAAAAACATGTCTAACCTCTGTTTAGCAATTCCTAACTTAAATTAAACTTTAAGTATATAAATACATGAAATCTAAATATCATAAAATCTCTAAAAATAGTTTAGTACTAACTGTAACTTATATAAATTTTCTCTGATAGTCAAATTACAGTCATCAATTTGAGATTAGTAATATTTGTACATACATATGCATATATTTTTTTTATTTAATATGCTAAATTAACATTTAAAGGGGTATATATGAAAATATATTTATATACTTAAAGTTTAATTTAAGTTAGCAATTGTTAAACAGAGGTATATATATATATATATATATATATATATATATATATATATATATATATAACACTTAGTGCATGTGCTTGAGGCTCATTTTAGCCTTTATATAACTCGCTTCAGAGAGCGAGAACCAGAGAGAGAGAGAGAGAGAGAGAGATGAAGGCATTGGGTTGGTGGCTGATGATGGTTGGTGCGCTCCGCCTCGCCTCCGTCTGGTTCGGCTTCTTCGACATCTGGGCATTGCGCATGGCCGTCTTTTCGCAGACACAAAGTACTAACTACATATTCCCCTTCGTCTCTCCCTCAATGTTGCCGATATGTTTCCGTAGATCGTCATCTAGGTATTCTTGGAGAAGCTATTGTTCACCACGATCTGTTACAGGGATGAGATCTACATGCTATATTGCTCGCATTATCTAGAGAAAACCTTGTGTTGGATCTCTTTCTCTTGAAAATGAGGTTCATGAGGCTATAGAACTCATCTTTTTTGTTATTATTGTTATTTTATTTGCACGTTTTTTGTATTATTGGTAAATGTCATGTCCGCGAGTTTAAGTGGTTCAATTGCTAATGCATACTCTGAACGAAGGTTTAGATCTGAATAGGCGCATATGGCGTTTAAAAAATTGCAATGGGTAGTCTTTTGGGTGGGTTGAGTTTGATCTTTGAGCGGGGCGCGGGTCTGTAGTATAAGAAGGATCAATTACATTGAATCTTGTAATACCCAATGATCTTGGATACTTGTATTTGGATCTTTATATTGTTGGATGTAAATTGCTCCTTCATGGACCTTAACCAAAACTGCTGTGCGTCGAGCCTCTTGTTTGTTCCACCAAGAGTATGAATGTTGAAGTAGGAGTCATAAATAATGGCGAAGTTTGGGTGCATTGGGAAGAGAGCAAGACCTCCTTAAATATTTTTACTTGCGAGATTCAATTGGAATGTCCAGAAAGTTCCTTTAGTTGTATCCATTAGTTTCTACCTGGTTACTGGAGTCATAAAAGAACGTCAGAAGACAAAGTTTGGGCACACTGGGTAGAAAGCAATCCTTCCTGAGATTTGCTTTTTCTTAGGTTGTATCCATGGCTTTCTATTTACATGCTTCAACTATACTGCCATGATGATAAAAGTAAAATTATAAAGGAAAGATGCATTGTCTTGTGTTTGATTACAACGATAAATATCATTCACCAATTGGAGGTTAGGAATATTTAGTAAAGTCGACAAATATGACTAGACCTTGGGGCTCCGGTGGTGTGGCAAGATTATGCCTGTGCTTACTTCATCAAGTTTATATGCTCTTTCATGCTTTTGATGTTAGTGAGAGAATGTCAGATCATCTTAAAGATATGGTACATTGTGATACTTTTGACAAGTGATGGCTGCTTTTTCATGCCTTATTTGGCTCAAAGATGAACATTACTAAATAATGATTAATATTTTGTTATAATTCTGTTGTTTCAAGGAAAATGACTTTGTAAATGGCTTTATTTCTAGAAGCAATTCGTAAACAAGTATCTAATACCTATTTAATAGGACTGGTTCAGACGTTAGTTGTTTGGAGCCTGAAACTTGTCAAATTACATATATTCAGACAGTGTGGTTTACATCTTATGTGATGACTAAAACTAGAAGTTTGCTGTTCCCATATTATGAAGTGCCACTAGTTCTCATGAAAAAATTTAGACAACCATTGGAGTATAGCAAACGGTTAGCTACTGTGGAGTAAAAGAAAATTTGTTATCCATAAAGATTTTAGCTGATTAGATTTTCAACTATCATTGTCTGCAATTGAAATTTTCTTGCACTTCTCTGCTAAAGATTCGTAATTGTGAAAATTTTATATGCATCTAACTTGAAAATCTATATAATGTGGAATTGGTTCTTTGCTACATTAATAACAACTCTGTTATGATTGTTTCTAAAACCATTATGGATTTTACATGTAGTGACCGATGTTCATGGGCGGACATTTGGAATTTGGACGCTTTTGACATGCACACTCTGCTTTCTTTGTGCATTCAACCTTGAGAATAGGGGTCTTTATGCTGCGACCTTTTTATCTTTCATCTATGCCTTTGGACATTTTCTTACTGAATATCTAATATACCATACAATGGTTGCATCAAATCTGACAACTGTTGGCATCTTTGCTGGTAAGTCATTGTCATCTCTTTACAATTATTTGATACAATGTAGTTTGCTGCAACCTACAATATCTGTGCTTGCTTATTTCATAACTGAAGTTATTGAGATATGATGCTAAAGAGTTGCAGGTTCACAAAATGATGTTACATGTATGGTTATCATTTTTATTGGTGATTATTTTAATATATTCTACAAAAGAATTTCTTAATGCATCATATTAGCATGTCTTAAATTTTGAGTCAGAAATTTTGAGCAGATGGCATCTTTTTCTTCTTTCCTCTAATACTTAAATTGTGATCTCTTGCTTTTTCAAAGAAATTTTTGCTTCAGAAAATGTCAAATCCATCCTCAGAGCACTGATATAACCTGACACTGCAGAGGTTATACCTAGGAAAGGAAATTGAATATATTACAGATGTCAGTAGTAATTTCTATAGAAGATAGAATACCAGATGATACAGTAAAAAGAGTCGAACACATATAAGAAGGTACAGAAATAGATTTAAAGGTGAAAATTAGAGAACAATTGAATTAGTAAAGCAATCTATATGTTCCAAATATGTTCTATGGTATCTTAGCCCTATTTTGAATCTCCAGGATAGCTCAAATGAAGATAAATTTAATCAATTTAAACCTTATTTAAAAAAAATCCAAAACTACCTCTCAAGTAAGAGACCAAATTTTAATTATATGAAGGTTGGACATGTAGGTGAATGACATGTATAAACATTTCAACGCCACAAATGGAAATTTTTTTGCACAATTTTAATAACCATTGGTTTGTATATAACTTATGATAGCCACAATACTATTCACAAAGATACTTCAATGCATATGTTGGAGGCTTACTCGGTTGAAAGAATACAAAACACATTTGTATTGCTTGTACTCAATAGGTCCAGAAGCTATATGCAGATGAGACACTGTCGATATGTCATATAATTAAAGTGAAGATATCATAATTTATGTATTCTGAAGCTTCAAACACAACTCAGAAGTATCCAAGTATCAGTTTTATACATAGACAGCAAGAATAAAGTCCATTCTTCAGTGCATCTGCTATTCTATTTATTAAGAAACAGTTTGGGCAGTCAATTTAAAATTAACATGTCAGTAACTATTCTAAAATGTTCCCTATACACTTATTTGTATGAAACTGAAACCCTCTGGAATTTTTTTTGTGATAAGACCTTTCTAGATCTTATCTGTTTAACAATATGGGCTGCCTAATAGAACACTAAGGGACCAGAGGCAGCCAATTCTTTTTCTAAAACTAGTTCCTTCATTAATTCTGAAATAGAAATTTAACATCTAACTAGACTCTAAAGATCCTAATTTGGAGCCCAATATACTTTTCAAATAGTTGTCCAAAATATGAAATGGCAAAAACTTAATTGGAGCTGAAATAGCACTAGAAACATAAAAACACAAATTAACTTATAATTTGATCTGCATCAAAAGCCTCATATAAGACAGTTATGGTGTAAAAATGAGGCTTTTACCTGAAGTGCAGAAACCTTAATCAAAGTTCAATCTAATTAACTGTTTGGAATGGTGGAATTTATACATGTTAAAATTGAAGTACTAGTCTCAAAATTTTCCTTCTTTTAGGTTTTTTGTTTTCAGTTTGTATTCAAACATTTGGTGATTGCAAAACAACTGTCTTTAAATAAGAACCACTGACCTTCACTTAGCAATGCATGGAATAGAGCTTGTTCATACCTATCATGCTTTGTTCTTCGATTAATATATGTAAATAGCCATGTGCCGTGTGCTAGGTGTATCTTATACTTTTACATATAGTTATTAAAACCAAACCGGGAAGCAACCTGGTCAAGCCTTGGTTCACTGGTTGAATCGATGGGTCAACTACATGTTTAATAAAAAAAAATTATATATTTAAAATTATATATAGTAAAAAATATAAAATATTAAAACTAATTAACAAGAAAAGTTGTATAGAAAATGATAAAAATGATAATATCAACCAATATTATAAACATAAACATTGGTGGTAACTACACTAAATTGGATCAGTTTTAATTTATTTCTCTCATTAACCCTAATTTCATGATTGACGTAAATACACTCCCAAAGAAATAATAAAAAAGGTTGAAGTTACGAGTATTTAAGTAATCCTTCATTATATTACAAAACCAAATCAGTTTTTTGTAACACGATCGGTTCATGCGAGTTATCAAAAAACCAGTTGGGTCAATCAGTCCATTCTAGTTTTTCAATACATCTAATCTAATAATTGAATCAAATTGATTAATGATTTGGTTCCCTAGTTTTTTCAATCCAACCACTCGGTTCAATCTGATTCTGATAACTATGCTTTTGCTTTTCTCGGGCATGTATAAATGTGATATTCAAGTGCAATAAACCTCTTAAAAATTGCTTGAAAATATCATCATTATTAACGAAAACTTTTCTTGAGCGAAGGGATATTTGCAAACCAACGATGTCACTAGGCACTCGCCTAGGCACTGAGCGAGGTGAGGTTCGAGTGACTCGATTTGCTTCTGAGTGGTCACCTATACTTGGGTGTGACCAACGTGTCGAGCGGCTCAAGCGCATGCTTGAACTAGGTTGAATTGCCTGTGTTGTTTTGGTTCCATCAACTTAGATGAGAGGCACCCACTTCCCCTACCTCCTCCTCTAGAAAACCTAGTGGCAAAGGGCGATGTCTTCCTCCCATGACGCTGGAAAGGCAGCCCTTTGGCAATTGGCAAGCGACTTCCTCTCTAACAATGCCTTCTTGCAATAATTCTCTCTCTCCTTCCCATCAGTCCATTGTCATTTTCCCTCTTTCTCCTTCCCCTCCTAATGTTGTCACCTCCTGTCGAGCCTCCCCAATAGTTTCCCTCTCCCTCTTCCTACCAGATTTCTCCACCCTCTTCTCCTTCTCTCTATTTCCCCTTCTCCTCTCTCATTGTCTCCTTCCTCTTTCTCCTCTATTATTTCCCCCCTCCCTCTCACTCTTCCTCCCCAATATCTCCCTTCCCAACTTCCAGTTGTTGAGCCTCTCTGAACATCGATCACTGCCCTCTCTCCTCCTGCTACTCAATTCGTCCTCCCTCTTCTCCTTCTCTTTCCTTCTTCCTCATCTCCTTCTCTCTCACTATCCCCTCTCTCTTTCTCCTTCATCGTTACCTCCCTCCCCTCCTTCCTGATTACTCTCCTTCTAACTAATGGCCCCCCTCTCCCTCTTCTTTGATGGCTACCCTACTAACTGACAATCTCCCCCTCTTCTCTTCCCCTTCTCTCTACATCTTCCCCACTCTTTCCCTATATTTCTTTCCCTTGTAATGTTAACCATTGTTAATAATAATTAATTTTTTAATATAGCCTATGAATTGTTTAAAGGATCAAATTTGTTATTGCTACTTCTCCTTAATTATATTTTTTAATTATAATATTAACTAGCGTCTCATTTCGTTCGGGCAAGCGCTTGGCGCTTGGGCTTTTTGGTGCCTTTTAGCGTTTAGTACCTTTGACTACACCACTGCAAATAAGAAAGCTCTTTTTGAGTTCTGATAAAAAAATGTTGATGTACTTTCTAGCCAAGGGAAGTTTAGGCAAAAGAGGGAATTACCATTAAACATTGAAGCTAATTGGTAGGTGGGAGAATCAATATCATAGGTTAATTGGCTCGTGGATTTAGAAATGAACCGATAATTTAATTTACAATTATCTTAGATGAAGGGGAAACAACAGCATTTGGCTGGACTTTGTGATATAACTAGAAAATTTGATCACACGGGATCTCAATATAGAAGTTCTGATTATTTGAGACGTAGTATACAGAGTTTAGGTTATATCTTTTGTGTTCTAGGTGACTTGCCGAGGAAGCTATGTTTATGATTCTTGTACGTAGGTACGCTGAATAGTTTCCTAGAAAATAAATTTTTGATAAAAAAGGCATATCCAATGATGTTCCCTGGTCAATAGTGCTTGTAGAACATATTGGTCCTCGTAGGCTTCTTGTCTGTTCCTCATGAACTTCTGATGTGTGTCAGCTTTCCGCTATTGTTGGACATCTCGAGTTCATGTACTTGGAATTGAATGGATATCCAAATTACCTAAGTCATGTACTTGTCCTCTTAAGAGTCTCCTACCCCCAGGTATTAGAGTGTGAAGTAAATTGTGCACGAAGAATGCAAAAGTTTGACTGATTGATCACAGTAGAGTACTGAATTGAAGTTTGCTGATAGGCTTCTCTCTTCTTATGTGTTGCTTTCGTTAATTCAATCTTAAACTTGTAACAGCATTTGAGACTTTTTTTTGATAAAGTAAGATTTCGTTGGCTTAACACTCTGTTCTATTCTCAGGGACATCAATTGTGTGGATGCTCTTACAGTGGAATGCACATCAACCTCAGAGTGCCTCAAAGCAAGAATAAATCAAATTTCCATTTGATGCAGACATTGTCATGATCTATCGTATTATGTTATTCCCTTTTCTAATCATGGCAGGAGAAAGTTTTGCTTAAGCTACTATCATTTTATCATCTCCAGACATGGATTTCTGATATGGAACTCATGCCTATCTGGTGATTCTCTAGTATAATGGTTGTGAATGCCCTCCTTAGGGTTCTTCCCGTTACTTTAAGCACTAAACTAAAGCATCTTTCATTATATAATCAATCTAATGTCAGCTTCTGTTACTGGCGGTGAGTCTTTCGTTTTCATTTGAATGTTACTCTTTAAAAGATCTAATCATATGCTTATAACTATCAATTTTAGCGTTCTCATCGTTTTCTTTGCTTTGTATCTACGTGTATTGATGGCATGAGTTTCTTATGGTTAACTATCTTCTCATGGTTGAATCTAAATTATGTCATTTTGGGAGAGTTTCTTGTTGCCGTTATTCTTAAACGAGTTATGGACGGTTGAATCTAGATATATATATTTGTGGGAGAGTTTCTTGTTGTTATGGTTGAATCTGTGAGAGCAGAAATAAAATCTAATCCTCCCATTAGAACTAACTAAAATAGGTTAAGGAGGTCAAATAAACTAAATAGGGAGTTAAAAATTAGAGTATGGAGGTATGAAAATGGTTGTTCTAAGCGTATTGCTTTGGCTTCATATTGGTGTTTATTAGAGAATCATTTAAGATACAATTGAGGTTTGATTTGAAAGAATCAGAAATTGGAAAAGTGGAGTTTGAATTGAAGGAACATAAGATATGTAATCAACTACATCAAATGTTTGGAAAAAAGAGGGTTTAAATATATTTTTAATCAACTATGAATAGGTTTTTTTGATCCAATCAGGAATTGCCATGTGGCAACATGAGAATGTGTGTGTGGCATGTTGCATGCTACCCGCATAGCAGCAACGAGCGACACAGGAAAAGCCCATGGCAAAAAGCTTGCGTTTATCGAGAGCGTAGTGACGTGTGCAAAGATCACGTCACGCGGGAAAGGGCGACGCACTTTTACCATATTAATTTTAGAACTCTTATAATCTTTCACAAAATATAAAATTATCTAAATAAATAAAATAATAATAAAACAAAAGTTCCTGTTTGCACATTTACTATGCGATCAATAATATATATATTTCTTATTTTATGAAATAATCTATCATTTAATGGAAATAGAATAAACTAAATTTTGAAATATGTTCTGATCCAGACATTAACTAACTCGCACACAATATAGAATACATCTTAACGAGTTTATGCGTTAAGAATTATACACAGGTATTTTGTTTAATCATGAGAGATTTTAAAATTTTTTGAGATCATCAATCTCAATCGTGATCGTCTATAAATTTTAAGTCTCTAGTAAG
The DNA here is from genome assembly GCA_004837865.1 of Musa balbisiana. Lineage (NCBI taxonomy): Eukaryota > Viridiplantae > Streptophyta > Magnoliopsida > Zingiberales > Musaceae > Musa > Musa balbisiana. The sequence goes on from CM017193.1 coordinate 36,271,224, forward strand.
ATAATCAATTAGATTATTATTAATTGTATTTAAAAAATAAAAGAACGATAATCTAATAATTTATTATCTATTTCTTATATGTTTACTCTTTTTATAAAAATACATTGCAACTTTGTAATCAAAATTTTGAAATAAGATTAAAGCACTCAACTTCAGTACAAAGGATATCAAGTGCTATAACTCAAGTTTCTAGTGTACTCCTATCAATTATGGTATGCTTGAAACATTTGCTAGTATATATCATTACTAACAAGAGTAAACAATAGCCATATATGATTTTAATATAGATTTCATATCTAATTAATAAAAAAATCCAATAAGGATATTCAATAAATTTAAATCATTCATCAAAATAAAAAAAATATTTAATGACAAATCAATCAGTTATGCTAGGGTTACAAGTGTATCTACTATCTACTGGAAATAACATATTAGGTTTGGTTGTATATGATAGGCAAAGAATTGATCTAATAATGTAAAAATATCTTTACTGGGTTATCAATATTATTAACTAGATGAATGATCATAGGTTGTCTGTGGACTTTTGACAAGTGAACAAAGCTAAATTATCTTTTCCTACCGACGATAAGCTGCATAGTGCAGAAGATATATCTACTACCTGCTAGCGACAAAGATGAACTTCAATAAGCATTGAGTTGACTAGCATTGAGGTGATCAAAACATAATGTTTGTCTAACAGGAGACCGCGCATGTGGATGATGACAAATATCATGCCAATCATGCATTATTTGAATTTTAAATCTGTATGTGCATATTTAAACCCTCCGCGAACATTAAAAAAATCTAGCAGTCTTCTTGTTACTTCACCAGAATAGAAGTCATACCAGTGAAAGGTCTCCAGCAGGAACTGATCTTCTCATCAATTTTGTCCATGACTCGTTCGTCTCAGTAATAACTTTCAAAGCATAGTCCTATATACCAAAAAGAAAAAAAGAATACAATAAAACTGAGTATATGTCATATTTTACAATTACAATTGAAACTGCACATGTTAACCAAAAGTTTGCAAGTAGAGGCACTATGTGCAGACAGAAAAGAAGCATGTCATAAGAGTGAGACGATACAGATGCAAGCATCAGGAACAAACTGTATAATCAGATACTACTTTCTGAAATTGCTAGTACGGTTCAATGATGAATTTCCTTAGCTTCAACGCAAAGGTGTATAAATTAATTCTTCTAAGGGAAAAAAGATCAACTAAATTTTTTCTTTTATTGAGAAGGAAAATAACAAAACAATTAGGTTTTGACTATCATTTCTTTCTTAAATTCTCTCCTTAATAATATTTACTTTTGACCATCATTTCTGTGTTCTTCTCTTATAACACCTTTGATTATTGTATTTTAGAAGACATGAGACTCTAACTTATAATCTAATAAGCTAAAATATGCATTTTATTTATTTAGATACTGGCCAATGATAATTGTTGATGTATGGCTTTCTATATAAAAACCATATAATTCTAATAGCTCATATTGATACAAGAGCGGGGCCATATTGGACGAAACTAACATACATGAGTCAGGACTCAGGTCATGGCAGGGGCTGCATAGAGCTTTACCCATGGACTAGCACAAGTCTACTGAGTGCCAACTGTTTTTAAGCAAACCACCCTGTCCAATGCAATCAATGTTTTTCTACCAGTTTCAATGAAAATTAGACTAATTTTGATAAAAGCTGGTTAACAACTGTAAAGATTCAGATTAGAGCTGATCTGCTTTAGGGCATCATTTAAAGCAGATTGCTAAAATATTGCTGAAATTGTAACTCTATAAGGAACGATCAGTATGGGAGAGTCAGATATTCATAGCTTACCCCAAGATGTGGATAGGTGGTTTCTGAGGTTCACATCCATGAAACCTAGGTCAGAAAGGAGCAATCCTACTTGTGCATTAAGGCTTACTCAGGTTAAAACATAGAATATGACAGGCTAAAAGAACCTCATACTGGTAAAGCAATGGATATTGATGTGGAAGAAGACATACAAATCATGTCATGATCATGCTTAACAATCAATTGATGTTGTTTACAGAATTTTTTTGATATCATAATAAATTCTTGCATTCAAAAATAAAATAATTTTGTACTGTTACTCTGCAATGCCTTTTCAGAGTGCAGTTCCAAACTGGTAGATTCTCCTATATTATATTTCAAGTATTTGTTGAGACATTCAGATTTAATAAAAAAAAGGCTAGAATATCCAGACCAGAAATGAGTAGTAAGCATCACCATACAATGTATAACAGTATCGTTTTATAAAACTTAATTCTCTTTAAAATTGAAATAATCAACAAAGTCTATGAACCATACAACAGTATCTGAAATGGGAACCACTCAAGAATCACCACACAAAAACTGAACATGCAAAAGGGCAATTTCCATGAATAACATCTGCCAATTTAGAATTGAATTCAAATAAGAAAATACTGTCTTGAGCAACATGTAGATAAAAGATTCTAATACTACAATATAGAGACCATAAAGAGAACAATAAGAGAATTACCTTGTTTGCAGCTTTGTTGCCAAGACCAAATTTATTAGCAGGCTTTCCATCTGGAATCTTGTAGTCTCTGAACCAGTCTCTTATAGCAGTAAGAGTTCCCTAAAGCAACGGCAAGCCAGTGGGTACCAAATAATCAACCACAAAGAATATGAATAAGCACAACGAAAACAGCAGTTGTCTGTTGTACTTCACTATCAACTCATCCACTGAAAGATCAATAGAAGGAAAGAAGTGAAATTTATTAACAGAATTCACAAAATCACAATTATCTCCAGAAAAAGGCTGAATTGGATCCCTTCAAACTAAATGATATTTTAAAATCAAGCTTAGAACATTGATTTCTCAATGTATGAATCTTTTGAAATGTGACGGTCATGTCATGTTCAACTGAACAACATTGAGAAATCATGGACACCTCTTTTTCCAGTTTTACCCTGTTCTACAATGCAAATATCATAAAACAACAAAAAGAATCCAACCAATTGGTAGCGAATATCGGTTCAGAAGGTTTAGCATGACAGAACAGTTTTAATTTCTTGTACTGGCTCAGAAAACACACAAACATAATATGCATAAAGCACCAAGCAGTTGGAAGTGTACAATATAGGTGGCCCTATGTGAAAGACAGAATATGTGCTAAGACAATTTTCTGTTGGTTTGCATATTCAGACAGCATAACCGACAATGTGGTCTGGATAAAATAAGCCTTTGCACTACAATAAAGATGCTCTGTTGTGAATTTAGTGCCCAGTGTTTAGTCATGAAAACAACCCCTTTGCTTGCAGGGGTAAAGGCTGTACACACTGGGGATCTCCCTAAATCTTGAACCTGCAGGAGACTCAGCAATGATTGCCATATTTTACCAGTGGACAATGTAGATTGTCTATCAAATGACACTGGAAAACTCTGGAACCCCAATTAAGTCTAATGTTCATGCTAATACTACTCTTTAGTTCAATATAACAATTCTAAGAACTTAATATACAAACCGTTACAAGTGACAAACAACTAGGTACCTCTACAAGTAATATTTAATTCGAAACTAGCAGAAAATCTTAATGCAAAACAAATGCAAGATAACAACTGTTTAGATTTTATCTCTATCTAAAGGGTCTCCAACACATTTTATGCAAACAGGAAAACTAATTCAGTCTGATTCTCACTTTATTAACATAAAGGTGCAGATATTTGTTAATATGCACACTGATTGCTGTAGTTTAAAATCATAGAATGACAATTTTCTATCTACAAATGCATCAAATATAGACATATAATGAAAAAATTTATTAAATTTTTAGTACATCAAAATGTTCTTCATTGGCATGCATAGGAAAGCCAGTGGGTTTGGTTAGAGTTGGTGCATGCATGGTCAATGGACTTCAGATGCCCAAACAGTTAATTAACCACAGCCAAGGATATTTAAGGCCTTGTATCTTGACGTTTCAAACTAAGAAACCTGAGGGGCATCGAGGCAATAGAAAAAGAAAATCCAAATCTCAGACCTATCTATATTATTGAATCTACTACAGTGCAATGAAGTTATCATGTAAAAACCAGATCATGGCAACAAACCACATATGGAAGAGTTTCTCAGTTTGATACACATAGATGTGAAATTCAACAAAATTTATATTAACAGAAAAACATACTGGAAAATGCTTCTCAACATCATCAACATCATTTACAAGTGAAGCTCGAGGATCATCCAATGAAATAGCAACAATCTTCCAGTCTAGCTCCCCTTCGTCAATCATGGCTAAAGCTGCCAAAGGTTTCACCTTAAGGATATCACCAATCTTTGCCCGTCTTTCACCTATCTCAACAACATCAACTGGAACATTGAGAATATCAGGTCATTATGTTGCTGATAGAACCAGTGCTCTTGCTAGACTATCTAAATCAATTAATGTATCTCATAAATAGGGGATGGTTCTAATAAACCTGGATCATTATCTCCAAAGGCCCCTTCAACTTCTGCGTTAGCAAAAGATGGGTCTTCCCATGTTTGAGGAAGTAATCCATAATTCCAGTTTATATTGTACCTTTAATTTAAAAAAAAAAAACAATCAGTCAAATTTACATAATTACATGAACTTTTATGGTGGGGTATATTCTCATTCATGAACTTTTACATGAACTATCAAGTCCAATTAATCTTTTTGCATGATTTGGCACTTTGAACTTATTTCTGCAGTCCACCAACAAAATTTGACACTCATTTTGGCAAGATTCCTCGTGCTTCTGTAACAGGTGACATGGCCATGGTTATCAAACAAAATATCTCATATTAATGCAACAGCTACGATTAATGCCATTTACCCATTGTTTATGATATATTCAAGTGAGTCATTTAGGTGTCTGGTTTCCTCATTTATGTGCATCTCATCCATATAAAGTACACAAGTCGTCAGAGTTTAATAAAAAACTTTTTCAATGACACTAGAAAGCCACAGTGATTTGATAGTAAAAAGAACAGGATTCATCCATTGTACTAAACCAAGATAATTTAAAAGTACTGATATGTAAATTTTGAGATGAAAAATATACCTTCAAATATAGATATAGTTGGTCAAGAGAATGAAATCATATGAACAGCCTCCGTTGAGACATCCGGATTGGTTAGTGCATTGTTGTGCAAGAAATAGGTTTCAAGTTTGAGTCTCATGTGTGAGCGTCATATATGCCATTTAATATAATGAAAATTTTTATTATTTTTTTAAAAATCATATAAATAATAAAAAGATAGACAAAGAGCTCTAGTAAGCAATTTAATACATTCTTAAAGATAAATCATAATATTAGGATGTTAAACCAAGAGAATTTAACTCAATTGCATCTTGGATCCTTGATATGATGATAAGTTGCTTGAATTCTTAATTGCATGCAGATTTAATACTAATCAATGTTTGATGTTGCCATTGCACTTTGGGATATTTTCTCAAGAAAGCACCTTATCACTATGCAGTAACCAGTCTATGATAGTGAACAAGCCATCTCAAGACACGAATTTTAACTTCTTATAATATGTAAGCAACAGAAATTATCTCACAGATGTATGTTGACTCAAACAATGTCGACCACTTGACCTTGTCAAAAGTTTCACCCTTGACAAACTAAAATTCAATCCGAGATGGTAAATCAACATGATTTCCATCTAGATTACATATCAGTGATTATTGTCATATGACTTGGGAATATGTTAGGACAAAAAAACAAGAAAAAGAATAGCCATATTTAAGATTGTATACATGGTCCACCAACTCCATAGTAAATGCTGCGATTTGCTATCAGTTCTACAAGAATATCCTTCTATTTACTTAAGTGGATTCACCAAAGAGCCTGATAATTCAAGTTCATGCAGTGCAATTATTTGATCTGTCTTCGAGGACAAACCCTTTGATGAGAAAACCATATTAACAGCATTACTCCAGGCTGTCCAAGAACTGAACCCATGAAGCCTTCAGGCTCAGACTTTAACAGTTAAAGAAAATACCAAGCAAACTAAGCGAAATGGAAAGAAAAAAAAAGAAGTGATTGAGGTGCAAATGATCTCACGGGTAGTATCGAAGCTTCCCCTTCTTTGTGTCCTGCTTTATAGGCGTGAACGGCTCATCGGTGGCCACCTCCATCTTCGCGCTCGACACCTTGGGGATCTCCACAACGAAGTTGAAGACCCCGTCTCCCACATGCAAGGGCACATCGTGCCACGGTGAGATATTCTTGCCGGAGCCATCGAGGAAGAAGACCCGGTAATCGAGTGTCTCCGGGAGGCCCTCCTCCTTGGTCTGGATGTCGGCCTTGTAGAGGGCGGATGGGGCTACGAAGCGCCGTTGGGGCGTGAGGGAGACGGCCCTCGGCCTGGCTGAGAGGAAGGCGGCCTGGTAGGCCGGAGGAGAGCACCGCCACCGTAATCCATGGAAAGCGCCGCCGGCCGCGGCGGTGAAGCGGGTGGCGGATGCGGTCGCGGCCGTCGCCATGGGTCAGTAAGCGGCCGGAGTCTGAGAGCGAGCGAGGTGTAGTGCTCGGTGATTTGGAAGGTGAGGCCGCAGCCGTCACAACTAGTTAAGTGAGAGATCAGGTATGGGGACCAAATCTCGTGACTTTACCCGTAGCCTCGTTAATCAAATCACGTGGCGTACAGCCAAACCAGTTGCCGTTCTGCCGGTTTGAACCACGTACGAATAACCTCTTGGTCGGGTTGATATCCGGTCGATGCTTTAGACCTCGCGTAGACCGGCACCCGAACCGAGCTTCACCCGCGCTCAAGTGGCGCCTTACAGCGAGAACCTGGTTTGATTCAGTCAACTAATGATTGCATATATAGCCCCCGCACTACGTAACTGAGCGAGCCGGACCGATCGAGCCCTAATTCTCCGTCGCGGTTGCTCTACGCCGCCGGCTGACCGACGGACTGTCCGCCCCGACCGATCGATCCGACCCAGCCTCTGCTCTCCTTCGCCTGCGTCAGCTCTCCTCCGCCTCCTGCCACAGATACAGCAACGGAACCGACCCATCCGCGGCTGCTCTCCGCCGGACTCTTCGCCGCATCTGCTCTTGTCGCAGGTTCTTCGCCGCCTCTCTGCCTCCCCCCCCCCCACCCCCGCCGCCAGAGACAGCACCGTATTGCCTCTCTCTATTCCTTCGCTGCTTCCATTCTTCCCTTTTTCCAGTTATCTCATGAAGTTTAGGGTTTGAAAATCTGTTAATTCTTTATTTTACTTTTTAGAAAATACTCATGGAGTACGAAGGCAAAGAACCTTTTTTTCCTTTGACCTAGCTTTTGTAAATTGAAGAAAATTTCTTTTTATCTGTTCTTATTTTGTTGTGAAGAAGTTAGGCCCTAAAGCATTCCCTATGAGGGCCTCATCCTTGTCGAGCCCTAGACAAGGGTTTTTGGGTCATCAATAGGAGTTTTAGCCCTACCTAAAGGCTGCTTAGCTTTCTACAGTAGTTGATTAGTTGTTGGTCTTGATAAGGCTGGATGCTCATTGCAAGGGTAGGTCCAACAAGGCGCTGGCTCAGATGATATTCAAAAGACTCCAATTTAAATGAGCGTAGTGAGAGGCCAGTTGTTTTTCTAGTTAGTATGGGAGTTTTAAGTTTCTTTCTCTAGTGATTCTATTCAGGGTTTCTTCATTATTTTATCTATCCTTATTTTTTAGGGTGTTTTAGAGTCTTATTTCTGTATTCTTGATGCTAAATTGCTCCATTTGGAGATATATAAGGTTAGATAAGTTCTTGGGTTATTAGGAGTTTTATTCTCAAATGTTTAAATTGGAATTTTGGGGTGATCAGTTTTGCTATATTGGAGGTTTTTCTCACCAAGCCTTTTAATGAGCTCTATATATATGACTTATTCGAAACCCAAAAGATTATGGTTAGGGTATCTCTATTTTCTGCTGAATGGTAGTGCCAATTGGATTCATAGGATAAGATTCGGATTTTGATGACATTAAGAAGCTAGCTATACTTATAATTAGAACAGAAGTTCATTTGATATTTCTATTTCTAGTGATTGTTTTATGGTTTTCATCATTATTGTAACTTTTATTTTTATGGTGTTTTTGTCTAATTTTGTGTCTTATAAATGATAAAGAGTTCTATTTTGAGTTAGTAGGAATTTTGTTTTGAAATATCTAAGTGCAGCATCCTAAAAGGTAATCTTTTTTTTTTCACAAAACCTTTAATTAGCTATAGGTATGACATTGTGAGCACGAGGTTGTGGTTCTGGTTATTATCCCTTTATACTGCTTAATATTGATGTCAATTAAATTAGTAGTCTTTGTTTCCCTCCTGTTATCTTCTGGAGGAAATTTTTCCATGAAGAGTTGTTCCTATCATATTTCTTTTATGTCTGTTATTATAATTTGTCATCTTCTGTTAATTGTGATCTATAACAATAGATGGTTGAAGTTGTAGAAATAAAAAAATTATGATGGTGACATAAAGTATTAAACTGATAAGAATTATTATTTATCAATATTCTCCCACTTGTTGTTGGTTGATACAAAGGTTCACAATTTTGATTGGTTCAAGACAGTACAATTAATAGTTGGTCCAATTGCTGTTTGGTTCAGGGATTGTTGATATAGTGTCGTAACAAGGCCGGTACAAGTGTACTAGTTTGTTTCTGAGGTGTACCAAATGGTACACATGATTTATCGAGTGTAGTGGTTGGTAATGGTCATATGACCATCATGTGGTTTTCAGGCTTAGGATGGTAGCTGTGAGAAATTGGAGCGATATTATCTGAGAAAAAGTTGCTACAACATATCATATGATGTAGTGTGTGGCTTTACATTGGATGTTAGATGAAAATATAATCTGAGAGAGGCTTATTGTAGCATATCATCTGATGATGTTATGTGGCCTGTAGAAATCAAGTTCCTGCTTGTTCTTAGAGTTCTGAGTTGGGAGCATATGTTGGATGCAATTGATTCTCGAAGCTTTTAACATGGATGTGGAACCATTGAAGGCCATATGTATATGCATAGATTCATATGCTGGAACTTAAATTTCTTTATTATGCAAATGTTGCACAAGAAATTGTTGTACTCTTTGATATTTTTGACACTGTTTCTCATTGTGCAGAATACTGCTGTTGCATTTGTTCATATAGTCGGCTTTATCAGATATATTTAATCCGAAAGCAGGTCAACTTTTAGAGTGACTTACTTGGATACCATAATTCATATGGCTGGGGATCCTTCACATCATGAATTGGTGGAGGTTAGTCCCTACAGGTTCTCCCATGACAGGCATGAAGAAGCTAAATTGCCTGGAGCTACTTGGTATTTAAGTCGTAGGGATATTGAAGAGAACTCTCCATCTAGGAGAGATGGCATTGATCTCAAGAAAGAAACTTATCTCCGGAAGTCTTATTGCACATTTTTGCAAGATCTAGGCATGAGACTAAAAGTGTAAGTGATTCTTTTCTCATTCGTTTTATGTAATCACATGTCTGGATCTGTCTTGCGTCTTTCTTGTAAAACCATGATGTGCCTCGTACAGTATATTCAAATTACCAAATATAATTTATTAAAAATAGATTTTTTCTTTATCTGTTATATTGTTACTTAGTTTTCAGAAAAGTGTGCTTCAATAAATCTATGATTTATTTGCTATACCTTCTGTGTAAGAATTATGCTTCCGCTTTTAAATCTTTTTCAAATTTCTAGTTATCTTAAAGTGTTCCTTTAATTTGAACTAAAAGCACATATATTTTTTATACCACCTTGTTTATGTCATATGGAGTTAAAAGGAAAAGAAATGTTAGATGAAGGTGGCATTGATAACTAAATAATGATTCAAGAATATGATATCATGTCTTTATTATAAAGACAAATGTGGTGGCTGTCAGTCTTTGCAAAATCTGGTGAAAATTTTAAATTCTTAATAAGCAGGAAGTCATAGAATAAGATGGGTGTATATAGATCTTTAAAGAATGAGGTTTCATCTATTGCATCTTGTATCTTAAAATGGGTAAAGTCATTTCATTAATGGTGTCACCTTTTACTAAGATTGATGATGTCAGACGAGTTCATAACTAGCATAGAAAATATATATCTTTTTGGAATAGAGGAAGGAAAACAGAGAAGGGAAAGATAATAACGTCTTAAAGATTGATTCTCAAGAATGAAGGTCTTACACCTCTGCACGAGTCACACCATTATGGCATCACACAGCTCGGAGATATTGTGGAATATTGTGGGAGTACTTACTTCCATTCACTGTGGAATATGTCTAGTTAATCAAGCTAGTTCTAAACATGATATTTCTGCTTAGTCTTTATAATCATATCTCATATAATATCTTGTTGATCAAGCTTTTGTGTGACAGATTTGCTTTTAGTTTTACTAGTTGATAGGATATACCTTTCTATTAGTATTAAAAAATTTTTAGCATACCCCATGGACTTACAACCACTCATATTTGTGGGAGATTTTTTTCCTGATGATATCATGACCGCTTAAAATTTCATAATAATAATATGATCTTCAGTAAAATATAGGATTTAAGTGGGACTCTAATGAATTATTAAAGTATCCTAAAAGTACTGACGAAAATACATTAGAAAATAAAAAAGAAATTCTGTACTTGTTACCACTAGGACCTACTGAGATTCAGTGCTCTCCTTTCTGAACTTGACTAGGAGTGGGTTGAGGAAGCTCATGTTATTACATAATAGTCATTAGTTTTTAGGTTGTTTTAATAACATTGTATATGGACTTGTGGCTGTATTAGATGTACTAAGCTGGTTCAGGTTAAGCCTTTATGTAGTTGATATATTCTTACCTGATAGGAACTCTTACCAGTATAGACTCTGGTTGGAAAAAAATATTATTATAGTAAGAATTGCTGTTGAGAGAAAATCAATTAGTTTCTTTGAATAAGAAACAATGTTGTGACTTCTTAAGTCTGTATGCCATTATTTGTCTTTTGTTTTCTCTCCTTTATTCTCCTTTCTCTTTGTTTCCCCTAATTCTTTCTTTCAGTTCTAAATTTATTTTTAACTCAAATCAGCATAGATTTAACCTTGTGCCGAAATTTTCTCTTAAGATAAGGTGAACAACGGCATTTTTTTTTTCCCCAAAGTTGCTAGAAGATGGATCTCTTAGGTCTGAACGTTGCAAGAGTTTGATCGCAGATTGATGACTACTTGCATCATATCTATTTGGTAAAGTCTCACCATTTGACTAAAAAATGCTGCCTCTGACATGCTGTGATCTTCTGGAGTGCTGTTGGAGCTGAACAGCCCTGAAAAACATCAAATCTATTCTACTGCTTTTGTAGACTGCACCACATGGCAGTGGAAAGAAAGAGAGGAGGATGAGGAGGAGGAAGGGTGTGAACTGAGCTGCCCTTTTATAAAAGAGTTATTTTTACAAGTAACTTAATGAAAAATGTTTTTGAGTATAGAGTCATTATGTTAAGACTAGGAATTAACTGGTTCAGTATGTGTTTGTGTACTGGCACATATTGCAAAACCTATTTTAAAGATTTGAATATACATGGTGTTCTGGAGGCAGATGCCCCGGTCTGTTCCATTGACTGGGTGGAATGAGAGCTATGCCTGAAGTTATCCCCATAGTCATATGCAAGTGTATGAAAGACTAAAGCTAGCTTGGACAAGTAGTTTATGTGGCAAATGCAATTAGGAAAATGATTGATGAATGAAGGGAACATATTTTGGTAATATTATATTGAAAGAAAAAGGAATTAAATGAAGTTGCAAAAATGATGAGGATATGGCTTATGAAGCAAGTATATTAATTACTATGTAGAAAGTTATTGATTAAGATGTTTTAATGCAAGACAATTTTACTTAATGCGAAAGGGTCAATTATAGAACTTATTTGTTTAATATTATTGATTGATGACAGTAGAATTTAACTTTAGTGCCTACAAGTGTTCTATCAACTGGAATTAAGACTCAGTATTTGAAGTCGAGTTTTAGTTATAGTTGGAAAGATGTGACAGGTACTTTTTATACACAATTTGTGGTATCTTGAATATGTTGTACAACAGAATGCAGGGATCGAATGATGTGTTACTCATAAAACTGGGTTGGATAAAATGGAGAGAAATCTTTGGGTGTTCTCTGAATGCTGAGTACTCGTATTACAAGGAATCTGGACAACCATAATGTCATCACTAATTTATGGGCTAGAAAGCTTAGCTATATCCAAAATGCTATGGTATGGGGATGATGAGATGAATATAAGGAGTTTCCATTGAAAAGATCAAATGACAGACAATTATATCCCCAAGCACTTGGTTACTACTACTCTAGGAACAAATGAAGGAGTTAATGAAGGTTGTGTGGATGTGTAAAGCAAATATGTAAATGCAATTGTAATATGGAGTGGGTTGATTTTAATTTGGAGCAGGGATTTCAGTTTTGCTGGGACTGTTTCGTGTCAACTGGTATCTGCTGGTCAGGCATAAATATAGACATGGACCACCTCTTTTAATGCAGTCTGGTTTGTTTCTTTTTTTTAGTAAGCAATGGATGGTTTTGAGGGCTTTTTGTTTAAAAGGCCCCATGCCTTTTAGGTCTTGCGACTCACAAGGCCATCTCCCTCTCTGCAGCATCCCTCTACAGCTGCCTGCTGCATGCCTCCTCTCCAGTACTTATCCTTATCCTCCTCATCTTCCTTGTCCACTGCCACCTTTCCTTCTCCTTTCTTTTTTTTTCTTCTTGCACTTCCTTCTTCCTTCCATTGCCTCTCCTCTCACTGTAGAATGAACCACAGCACATGCTATTGTACGATAAGTCGGTATGTTTGAATGGGTCATTAACTGTTATGGGTCCAGTATCCAAAGTTTCATTCCTTGATTTGGAGGAATTTTGAGAGAGAGAAGAAGACAATATAAAGAGTTGGTTTAGAAACAATAATAAGATATTAACACAATTTATCTAATGACAAATAAATCCTAGGCTCAGTGATGGATATGGAGCCATGTAAACATTCCTATATATCTTGGTAATGGTTCCTGCTTGTTCTTTTTACTCGTATCTTATTAGAGTCTTGTGGGAAAACTTTGATAAAAAGTTTTTAGCTTTTATTGCAGTATTTTTCTGTCTTATTCTTGTCATTAGAATTGAGAATTAAGCTTAAACATTTCTGTGCAGACCGCAAGTAACAATAGCTACTGCAATTGTATTCTGTCACCGTTTTTTTCTTCGCCAATCACATGCAAAAAATGATAGGAGAGTAAGTATTACTTGCCTTATTTGGACCCATCATTATATATGCTTTTAATATTTAAAATAGTAACTGGTGGATCATTTTTTTTCTTTCATTTGTGGTATACTATCAACTCATGAATTTTTCATACCTTGTGCAGTACATGATCTTAAATTCAGACTGCATGGACTTCAGAACTTCTTTCATCTAAATGCAAAACTAATAGTATCTCTTCTTTTTTTTAACGTCTGTAATATACAATTTTGTTTGTAGAGAAGTTACCCTATTTTGTAATAGTAGTGAAAGTTGCCAGTCCTAGAGATTACTTATATATAATAAATTTTTCTGCTAGTACTTGTAACTGCTTTTAGTCCATTCTATTTATGTCAGAAATGTTTATTCTTATTTCAAGCTCATAGAGATGTCTACTTCTGCATAGACATTTTAGCAACTTTGTACAAGAGCATGTTTTTATTTGTTACATTGCTGTGTCCCATTGTGAAATGTGATGCTTCAGTTCACAGCCACTAACTGGAAAATGAAATTGGAATGATCAAGGATATGTTGACCAGATATAAACAGCTTTTAACCTTTTGTCCAAAGAAAATAGTTGAATTGAAGATGCAGGTTGTATTTTTTGCCCTTTTTGGGGTCAAGATTGTGATTGGATGCTCCAGAGTATACTTGTTTCCCATACTGAGCCTGAGATTCTTCTGGGTTTCATATACACCTCTTTGTAACCAAGTTTATGTGATTAGTAATAGATACTTTTTATTTACCATACTAGTTATAAAGTATTAATGTAGCTAATTTTATATGGCATCCCAAGGTTTTAAGTGCTGCCAGATCATATAGGATATATACTGGAGCTTTGAACCAAAAGCCCTGCACAGCGTGACACTTCATATTCTGTTGATGGCTGGCGCAGTTTGTGCCTTTGCCAGCCACTTAACTCTGGAATATCTTGATCCTTACATGGGACTCTTGTAATAACCACAAAGAACAGAAAATGAAAACTATATAAAACAATCGAATCGACATCAACAATTGCTACTACTACTGATAATCTTCAATGTTTTGGTGTTTCAAACAATTGACCATTGAGGTACAACCAAAATATTTACCTTTCTTAGTCCTCTCTTTGACAGTAGTTGGGGAACTTTACTCCTCCAGCAGTTATAATCTTTCTGATATATTGCAGTATGTTCAAACTCCATCTCATCAGGCTTCAATCCATCTTCGAAGTCCTAACCTCAGGGAGTGTTGAATGGTGTTTGGGCTAATAACTTGATAGATAGCTCAATTTGGGCTAATCAATGATTTAAAAAGTGTTAGGCATCAAGGTCTAAAAACGCTTGAGGCGTTAGGCGCTCGCCCGAGCGAAGCGCTAAAATATAAAAATATATAATATAATTAATAAATATAATTATTTAAATAAAAATATGATATTAAATTAAAAAAATCTTACAAAATCACAATATCACATTAACAAAAAATCTCAAAGTTCAAAACAATAACAATAATTTCAAATAAATAAAAATTAGCAGTATTAAAATTAAAATAATATATTATTAATCTAATAAATAAAGAAATATTGGTACTAGTATACAGTTAACAGTATACTGTTAATATACTGTTGACAATATACTATCGAATCGATGTGAGAAGAGTAGCAGTGAGCAGCGGGAGAGGTGAGCGGCGATAGTGGCAGCGACAGTGGTAGCAGCGAGAAGCAGCAGTGGGAGCAACGCGCGACGATAGTGGTAGCGGTAGCAGTGATAGTAGCGACAAGTGACGATAGTGGCAGCGTCAACGATAGCGGCGAGCAACGACAACGGGAGTGGGAGCGGGAGCGACAAGTGACGATAGTGGCAGCGTCAACGATAGCGGCGAGCAACGACAACGGGAGTGGGAGCGGGAGCGACAAGTGACGATAGTGGCAGCGTCAACGATAGCGGCGAGCAACGACAACGGGAGTGGGAGCGGGAGCGACAAGTGACGATAGTGGCAGCGTCAACGATAGCGGCGAGCAACGACAACGGGAGTGGGAGCGGGAGCGACAAGTGACGATAGTGGCAGCGTCAACGATAGCGGCGAGCAACGACAACGGGAGTGGGAGCGGGAGCGACAAGTGACGATAGTGGCAGCGTCAACGATAGCGGCGAGCAACGACAACGGGAGTGGGAGCGGGAGCGACAAGTGACGATAGTGGCAGCGTCAACGATAGCGGCGAGCAACGACAACGGGAGTGGGAGCGGGAGCGACAAGTGACGATAGTGGCAGCGATAGTAACGAGCAACTGCAGCAGTAGTAGTAGCAGTGAGTAGCGGCAACGGTAGCAGCGACAGCGGGAGAGGTGAGCGGCGATAGTGGCAGCGTCAACGATAGCGGCGAGCAACGACAACGGGAGTGGGAGCGGGAGCGACAAGTGACGATAGTGGCAGCGTCAACGATAGCGGCGAGCAACGACAACGGGAGTGGGAGCGGGAGCGACAAGTGACGATAGTGGCAGCGTCAACGATAGCGGCGAGCAACGACAACGGGAGTGGGAGCGGGAGCGACAAGTGACGATAGTGGCAGCGTCAACGATAGCGGCGAGCAACGACAACGGGAGTGGGAGCGGGAGCGACAAGTGACGATAGTGGCAGCGTCAACGATAGCGGCGAGCAACGACAACGGGAGTGGGAGCGGGAGCGACAAGTGACGATAGTGGCAGCGTCAACGATAGCGGCGAGCAACGACAACGGGAGTGGGAGCGGGAGCGACAAGTGACGATAGTGGCAGACAACGGGAGTGGGAGCGGGAGCGACAAGTGACGATAGTGGCAGCGATAGTAACGAGCAACTGCAGCAGTAGTAGTAGCAGTGAGTAGCGGCAACGGTAGCAGCGACAGCGGGAGCGGCAAGTGACGGCAGTGGTAGCGGTATCGATGAGCAGGGTTAGGGTTGGGGAAGTTGCGAGAGGGATATTGGGACGCTGATATCCGTGCTTTAGTTGGTTCAATCGAACTAACTGAAGCACCGGAGACCGTACCAAACGTAAACCACTGGTTTGGTCGCCTAGTTTAACCCGGGCGCTCGCCCGAAGCGCCCAGCACCTAAGCTAGGCGCTCGCCTCTTTGAAGCGCCTATTGAAATCGCTGGGGCTAATAACTTATGGATAGCTTGCTTTAGGCTAATAGCTAAAGTACAAATGGGATTCTACTGGTATTGAGTCTAACTGGACCAAGACCCCTGTTTTGAGGTTTCTTAATGGATTGACATGTTAATTTTAGGTGATACACTTGCACAATAGTGAAAATGAATCTTTATGTTTTCTTACCCTATATTTGTGATTGAACTCGTGCAAACTGGATTGCCTCATTATTCAGTCTGCCAATTGATTCTTGAATATTTCTTTTCTATTTTAGACTCTCTTTTCTAAAATGATGGTTCACTGTGAGGTTCCCTTTGATGCTTAGACTCACTATCCTCGGCTATGCCCATGTGAACATGAAATTTATGATGGTATAAATCTGCCTCTGCTGTGATTGGAATTATCTGGATTCGATCAAGTGTCAACCTGCCTTGTTCAAGAACTGGCTGGATTCAACTAATTTGGGCCAAAATTGGCTGATCCTTTACTGACAAAGAATGAGAGTCACCCTGTCTCATTTAAGAATTGGCAGTATTCATCTATTCTAGGCCAAAAACAGCTGATCCTTAATGACAAAGATTGAGCAATAAGCAATGACAATGGCTGGCCCTTGGTATGAATGTTGTTAAAAGGCTAGGTGTTATAAAACACCAAGAATCCTTATCAGTTGAGGCTTTAGGAGTTCATCTGTGCAAAACAATAAACTTATCTTCCAAGAAAAAAGAAATATATTAAGGATAAAGGTAATTATAAAATAGCAACTTCAATCAAAATATGAGTTTTATATCATTGTATCAGAGTAGGATCTTGTTGCCTTTCTTAAAAAATATTTTACCTTTTGGAGTTTTGTGGCAAAATATGTAATAACATTGGGGTTGTAATTCCACTTAAGATCCTTGTTGATGCTTCTTGATGATGATTCCTCTGACATATACCAACAATTATCATTATATCGGGAATGTAGTTTGAATTGTTTTTGTTAAATTGATTAATTAATCCATGTGGAGAGGAGAAGACAGAAGGCAAGAGAACATGGGAGAGAGAGCATAATAGAGGCAGCAGAGGGAGGAGAGAAGAGAGGTGAGAGATGAGGACGTAATAGGTGTTTGCTGCAGAGAGAGGCAACACAGAGAAGAGGGGAGGAAGCACAATGGTAGGGGTGATAGCTGCACACATAGGAAAAAGGGGAGAGAAAAAGAGGGTGGGTCAGTGACAAAGCATTCGTGAATGGGGAACGAATAGGTTGAAATTGGGTTTTGGAGTTGGGTTTGGGTAATCCTACTCAGGTCTGGCAGTTGGCTTGAGTGATTAGCACCTCAACTGATTTGCTAGCCTGTGCAACGCCTCATCCAGTGTCCACTGAGAAGCACGGGTTCTCACGTAGGTTCTCTGGGCTCAAACAAGAAGGAAAAGAGGATAACAGTAGTAACTCAGACCTCTATTGTGCCACCACCAGTGTTGCTTTTCATAGCTACTGCTGTCATCATTTTGTGTTATCGCCACGCCTAAGCTGTCCAGCTTTGAAATAGATAGAGCAAGAGAAGGATTAGGGATTTTGGAGAGGCGAGAGAATGGCAATGAGTGCAATTAATCTGGACATTGTTTAATAGAATTTGAAACCCATGGAGGGAGGATGTACTAATACCACATTTGTAGCATCTTTGTCATAACTTAATCAAAGAGAAAAAAAAAAGATGAGTAGAAGAAGAGAACAGAAGAACATGACAGAAGAGGTGGAAAAGATAGAGGAGAAACAAAGATACTACTGAAATTAAAATGTTGTCAACTTTAGATAATCTTGAAAGTAATTTAATTTTCCTCACAAGTATAAAACAAAGTTTATAATTAAAAACATTAAAAATATATGATATTTAAATATATTAACGTTTTATATTTTAATTTAATTCCAGACACTTGTACTGAATCTAGACTCTCTTGATCATATCCTTGTATATTTGATTATAACTAAGAGGACAAGTTTTGGAGCTACTGTACAGTGTTCCTTTACAACCTAGCTGACCTTGACTTATGAAAATTGTTTCTTCATTTGTAGAGAGGTAAAATTGTGCACTTGATCCATCCGAAACCCTATGCTGGTGGGTGCCTCTTTGTGCTGGGCTGTGCTTTTTTATCATGTCAATACAACACAATGATCCATGTTCGCACTTCACATGTGTATTGGAATCCAGACATTCTATCAGATTCCTCTATGATTGAGACATGCTAAGCTTTGATCGCATGATCAAAACAGTGGATCTCATACATCAAATATTTTGTATTACACCAGCATGTCATTAAATGATGTGATCAGTCTCTTGATACTTCTCACTACCGATGTCACTCTGGCCTTCCCCACAATATACAAAAACCAATTGACATCCGAAGTAAAAGACCATGCATCAGTGTGACGATTACTGTGCTAGCTGCTGTATGGCATGTGCACTTGTAGTGAAAATCAATTCTTTGCTTGAACCAATTGTGTTGGTTCTTGTCTATGCAATTAGTAGATTTTAAGCTGGTTGATTCTTTTTAGTTTCTTGTAGCTTGTTGGGGAATCATTCTTATTTTTAACTTATAGTTATTTGTTAGTACAAACTTTTTACCAAGTAAATGCACCTTTCTTTCCACTTCTTGTTAGTGGTGAACTTTGGGTCATCTATCTTTCTGAATCTTAATCCTTCATGCTCATGATGTTTTTCAGACCATTGCTACTGTTTGCATGTTTTTGGCGGGAAAGGTAGAAGAAACTCCTCGACCATTGAAGGACGTCATTCTCGTTTCTTATGAGATTATACATAAAAAGGATCCTGCTGCAGTCCAAAGAATCAAACAGAGGGTAAGACTGGTGATCTCTAGTACTTAAAATTAACTCCTCCATTCCATTTTGTTAATTGTTATGCTTTATAGATGTGTTAGGTGCCCATTATTGGCATGTTCACTCTCTGCAGATTGTTTTGTTGTTTTTCTTGTAAATATCAAATTATCAACTTTTGAGATTCTGCATCGGTAAATTGATATCTGTTCTTGGATTAATTATGCATAACACAACTATTAGTAAGTTCCTTCAGACTTTTTTTTATTCAATTGGCTTGGCTTTTAAAATTTTAAAATTTGAAGGCTTTTACCTCTTGTATGTCAATAAACATCAACTTCTTGAAGTTATAAGAAAGTAGCCTTCCAATATTTTGATAACACACTTCTTGTGTGTTTTCATCCACTCGATTCTTATTACTGGAAGTTATAGATATCTGATAGTTCTCTTTTTTACCGTAAGAAATTTAGAATACTTAAAATGATGTGTTTTTACCAAAGAAAATTAGTGTTTATCTTATAGAAGAGAACTAATGATAAGAAGGGAAAACTTCCCATTTTGCAATCTGTTCTGCACTAATGCTGACTATCATGGCAGTTTATTTAGGAAAAAGTTTTATATTTATTGAACTTTAACGCATATAAGGTATTTTAGATCTTAGAAAATACATTCATGAGAGGTTAATTCGAGGTTTGTCCATGCAGTGGCTGAGATTTGATTTTATTTCGATAAATAATATGGCTCAAATTGACCAGTTATTTTATTGAGGCATGTTGATTTCTCATTTTTTTAGCATTTGTAGTTAGAGAATAACATTTAGAACTACTGTTGCATATCGACATGGCTTTACAATATGTATGTATGTATGTGTTGTCATTTTCCCTCTTACACTTTACGAGGACTGTCATGATAACTTGTATTCTAACTTCATCCAATACTATCATATGCAGGAAGTATATGAACAGCAGAAAGAACTGATTTTACTTGGGGAACGATTGGTACTTGCAACTCTTGGTTTTGACTTAAATGTGCAGCATCCATACAAGCCTCTTGTTGAAGCAATAAAGAAGTTTAAGATAGCTCAAAATGCCCTTGCACAAGTTGCTTGGAATTTTGTCAATGATGGGTATGAAAAACTACCGTTTTTTCTGCTTTCCAGTCTTACTTTCAGTAATGTGTATTTACTACACACTGGAAAGGGCCATGCAGGCTCCGTACTTCACTTTGCCTGCAATTTAAGCCCCATCATATAGCTGCTGGTGCCATCTTCCTGGCTGCCAAGTTTCTAAAAGTAAAGCTTCCTTCAGATGGTGAGAAGGTATGGTGGCAGGAATTTGATGTTACTCCTCGACAGTTGGAAGGTATTGTCTGATTATATTTTCTATAGATAGGATTGATAATGACATCTTTTCCCCTTTCTTGTCCAATTATAAGATGAGATTTTTGGCTGTAGCATTATCCTCAGAAAGAGACTTGTGTATTTGGATTGAAGCGATTACTGTGCTAATTAAATAAGTATTCAAGAATTTCATTGTTTGGTATTGGAGTGCTAGCTACTTGTTCTTGACTGTTGAAAATCTAGTGTAGTTTGAGGTCAGTTTGCTTTAATGCAGTTACTATATGGATCAAGAGGGTCTGCTCCTGTTACTATGTTGTTTGTTGCAGCATTATTTTCTGGAGATATGTCCAATTGGCATAAAAAGCTTGTTTTCAGCTCCTGAACCTAAGGCCTCGGCTTTTGTTTTTTTTTTGTTTTTTGACTATGAGTAGGACATCGTATGGATAGAGTAGCCAACGTGAAAACACCATTTGAACAAACACATGAAATAAGGTGCTTGTTCATGGACATCTTTTCTTTGTGTGTTTTAATAAGATGATATTCCCCTTTTTTGTCTTCTTTTTTTTCTTGTGCGGGTTCTACATCTTTGTGTGTGTATATGCTTCTGTTCTTCAATAGTCTCTTGTTTCAATTGGGTGCCTTGTTTTGTTTGACTAGTAAAATGTCAGGCTGCTTTTTTGCAGAAGTTAGCTTCTATCCTTTTTTTTTGCATTGACTGATGGCATTTACCAAGGATTTAAGTTTTGGTTTGAGAACCGTATTGGTCCTTGGCCAGACTAGTTTGGGTCCAGTACATACTAGCCTACTAGATGGTACACTGGCATACTGGTTGACACAGACCAAAGAGAAAGAGGTGGAGAAGACAGGAGGAAGAGAATTATTGGAGATGGTGGAAGGTGGCAAAGTGAGGAAATGGACGACAGTGGCAAAGCAGCTTGTGGTGCATCAAGAGAGAATCAGGAGAGGAGCTTGGGAGGAAAATAAACTAAAAGAAAAACTGTCTATGTCAAATCGAAAAATGGAAAAAATCTAAACCTGGTTTTGAACGAAACTGGTGCACTCAGACCGGTACATACCAGGTGGTCTGAACCAGTCTGACCAGTTCTTTTTTGTTCTAGTTTGTGGGAACACTCAGCTAGCTGGCTCATTAGTTGAACCGGTCTGCCACATTCTGCCTTTTTCCGTTTTAATTTATTGTTTGCATTGTCTACTGTAACGAATTAGTTATTTTTCCTGATTTTCTTTTATATATTTTCTCAATATTGCCTTAATTTTCAGATTTGTCTTCTTTCAGAGATTAGCAACCAAATGTTGGAACTTTATGAGCAAAACCGTCCGGCACCAACAGCCCATGGAAATGAAACTGAAGGTAGTTCTGCCAGTGGAGCCAATCACCGAGCTCCTGCAAAAGCTCCTGTTGAGCTCGAGGAGCCTACCACACAAAGTGGGTATTCTCAGGTGTCAAAAAATGCTACCCTGCAAAGTACTGGCCCAGCAAGCTCATCTACTCTTTCTCTGCCTGAACAATTTCACTCGGATAAGCTTAGTGTGAACCGCGGTGTTTTGCATGCTGATGGTAATGAACATGCAAGGCATGAGCCTAGACCTGGAACTTCTGATAATAAAGTGGATGGAAAGGATTGGTGGCATCATGAACCAGTGAACAATCCAGAAACCACTGGCAGTAGATCACATTATGGGCCCGAACAAGAAGTAGAAGAGCTTGCAATTCCTGCAACAGATGGCATGGCTGAAACAAAAGAAAGGATTCCTGTCTATAATGAAGGTTCTAAAGTTCACTCTCCCATGATGGCTGCTATGAAAAAGATCGACAAGGACAAGGTGAAGGCTGCTTTGGAGAAAAGGAGAAAATCTCGAGCTGATATTGCCAAAAAAGTGGATCTGTTGGATGAAGATGACCTCATTGAGAGGGAGTTGGAACATGGTGTTGAATTGGCCGTTGAGGATGAGAGAAACAAACTGAAGAGTCATAGCTGGTCCAAACCTACTTACCGACAGGAACCAGACCATATAATTGAGAATGGCTACCATGGGGCTGAGAAGGCAATCGAGAATGCCGAAGAAGGGGAGCTATCAGTGGATAGTCAGGATATTCAGTCACTGGAGACTGGCAACCAGAAAAGAAAAGCAGTTAGTCCCCCAGGTAGACATTTCAGTGCGAAGGATGTGTATGACTTACCACATTATCATGCGTCTTCCTCGAAGAGCCAGGAGACTTATGATGATTTTCGTCCGTCAGGAAGATTTGATCGTGCTGATAGGGATCATAAGAAGCTCAGACAGGAAAATCAGGTATGATGTGCAGGAATGGATGCTGGAAGAGATACTTCATCAATCTTGTTCTTTCAGAAAACCTTTTCCCGAAACAAGCCCCTCATAGGATAGTTCGCCCAATTATGATTTTGCATCATGCTGCTGCAGTTTAGCCAAATTATCCGTGTGGTGCTTGTGGGCATGTTGGAGAACTCAAAATAATAATTCTTCAGGTAAATTAATGCAGTGAACCTGCACTGCAAAAGTTTAAACTTTACAAAACCCTGATGTGTTTTAGGGTAAGGCTGTGGAGATAATGTGGCTTAATGGATTGTTTAGTTAAGGAAGAACTATGGCAACGACGAGAAACATCCGAGTGTTAATCTAATTTTGCTGGAATATTTATTGAAGTTTCTTTACATATCCATAAATGTTAATAGTTCTGGTTCAAGCACTCATGTAGTTGTAAACCCAGGAGACATGCCATTTTCCAGCCTGGATTTCTTCTTTACTGTTGTAAAATATTTATTCCTGTTCATGGGTTAGTTCTATGTAGAAACTCGTCTCTTGAGGTCATCACTTTCTCTGTGTTCCTCTTGTGGGTGAACTATAAAGAGGATATGGTGGTATGTCTTTCCCATGTTTATGTGGTGGAGAAACATCTTTCATATCTTTGTTTATGTGCACCTCTGGTCCAGTACATTCTCTTTTCCTACAACTTGCAACACTAGGATTATTTTGTGTGAAAGCTTTCCATGCCTGAGCTATGGATGTTGTGATAGATGCAATTATATATATATATATATATTATCAGTTTTGTCTGTATAAGCAGCTATAGTGACCTGTACTTGATCAGTTGCACCAGCTGGTTTTGTTGATGCCTGATCTATGCTTAATCTGATTGTGCTAGTTTTATATTATTTGCCAGCCAAGGGGTACAGACACTGTTTCTGAGGTTGTCAGAGCTGAATCATGCAATTATTTTTGGGGGATTTTCTCACAGCTAAACTCCCAACTGAGCTAGTAACTAGTTATAAATCATGCTTGCAGGTCATTATTTGATGTGTTCTAGTCATCTTGGCTTTTGGTTTACTGAATTGTTTGAGTTTTTACTTACAATTTCTCGTGCGTTAACTCCAAAATTGATATATTGATACATAATATATGGGGGTGTGTGGATATAATACTTATATATCGATTTTTCATCATATTAGTATGTCAGATTAGTATGTATCTCCTGTATCGAGCAATATATAATGATATTGTAAACAGTGATATTGTAAACCTTGTATAAAAGATCATTTTCTTCAAACTTTACACTAATATTTATATTTTATGTGGAAGAATTATCTCAAGGTTAACACGATACTCTCATCTATCCATAAGAAATAAAACAATGTGTAAATATGAAAGATAATTATCAGGCGAGAGATGGTAAATCTTGTCATTTTAGTAAAATTTTTATTTTTTTTTCCTTTTTTTGGGGGATCTTTCCTAGGTCACGTTAGGATAGTTTGTTGATATATTTTACTATCAAATTGGAGATAATTATTGTAGTTATAAGACACTAGAGCAACTATCCAAAACATAGAAGAAGAAGCAGACAGTACATATAATTCTTTCTCTTATAGAAGAAGAAGAAGAAGAAGAAGCAGACTTCTCTACTGATAGCTTCTGACACAACATCTTTCTTACAAAAAAATGCTTCAAACGATGACTCGAGATTATCATTAAAGTCTTGCTTCATCTCCATTTTAATACTCATGTCCTTGGACTACTCACCGTAGGGGGTCCTTGAATTATAAATATAGGCACTTGGTCACATTGGAGTGATGATCAAAAGGTATTTGTACTTTTATGAGGTATCTACCGTATGGAGAAGCCCCTTCTTAAAGTTGATAGGCTTCTTATAGGTGATAGATGATTTTGTTGCCCATTTCGAGGCTATAGCCTCAATAGCCTATGTGTGGTTTATCAACTTAACCATTTGAGTCTCCAAGGTATGAGGCTTTGAAATTTCAATAAATCACTCTCAATTTGACGATTGTACTCTCAAATTCTCTTTAGAGTCTATCCTTACTTAGCAGTATTATGTTGAAAGGATTCAACTAGTTCTTATGTCTTGACCAACTTTGCCTTTATATTGGCAACTTTTCGTGAGTTAACTTATACCTCTAGCTCGATAACTTGCTCGTAAAGTTTGTCACCTTTTTGTTCAAGATGGAAACTATGGATCTAGAATTACGAACCCGATCTATTAGGCCCATCACATAGTGGTTGTGTTGCACAAAGACAAATTGTTAACAATAAGGAGGAAAAAATTAGCATGAGATTTATTAAGAAAAAAATAAGCTTACCACCATATACACTTAACCTCCTTAGCTTTTAGCAACTTCGAGGACACCATGTACACCGTTTGGCCAATAGGGGGTATAAGCACACCCCATAGGGAATGGCTCATCATCTTCCCATTCTTTCATAGAATGTCGGTGGATTGAGATCCTATTATAATTGTAATAGCTCCTCAAGTAATGAATCAAGCAAATTAGATATCTGAAATGCTATAAAAGGTATGGGCTTGTGTTTGTAGAAATCCCACACATATCGGCATTAGGTATTCTTTTTTATTGACTCACTTTCGAGCACTAGGGTGTCAGATGGAGGGTGGCTTCTTGAAGTGCTGATAAAGCTTGGCCTCGAAGTAGACATGTTAGAGACCCTTTGCTTCTTAATGACCCTGAGCATTTTGGGATGCATCTCTTAGTGACCACCTCAGCGAGCATGACTCCCTAGAGAACTTTGATCAGCTTAGGGTCTTCGTCTCGACTAAAGGAGTGGACTCTCTAGTTGTGGCCTTCTTTTATGACCCTTGTTTTGTCATATCTTATTGAGATATCTATTCAGGAAACAAGTGTTAGGCATGCGACAATCTTCTACTCGATAATGCAAACTACATAAGCATACCCAAAGTAATCGGGCTCAAACCAACTTCAATGAACCACCCTTCTTCAATCCTTTTGGTGGCTAAAAAAGATGATAATGTCCCTACCAATTGAAGAGCTTGACTATTTTCCTCTAAGAATAGTATCGAGGAAGGATTTGGGACGGAGTGAGTTGACCACACAAGATTGAAATTATCTCATCCAATAAAGAAAAGCATCCTTTCCGATCTTTGTTGGAGCTTTGGGTGCCCTTAACCTTAAACCCCTCTTGAGAGATGCTTGAAATAGATTAATAGTTGGGGCTATGTTTATATGATAACACTCTCCAATGAATGCAATAATTTAGTACTACAAATTGGGTGTCATCTGAGATAGTGATATCCTCCATCACTTGAGTCACACCAAGAATAATAGATGGAGTGGAAAGCGAAACCTAACCTCTAATACATCACAGTATATACAAAGGCATACACATTGGCTCATAAGGTCAAATTCCGAACCATGGTGCAAGCATTTGGTACTAGGGATGAATAAAGAACCTAAGGTGCGAGCTCTCTAAGAACTCATGAGCGTGACACAAGAATCTTGTTCATATAACCCTTCATGATTAAGGTCTCTCTCAATCTTTGAGTCAACAATCAACATCTATTTTAAAGAATTGGACAAGTATTCCCTTCTCAAGCTCGGGCTACTTAAGGATGAGATTTTGATTCCCTCAACTATTCAGCAGCCAAGGTATCAAGTCGCAAAGGAACTCTTAAAAGCAAATGATCCCATGATGCCCAACCTAAGGAGAGAAGGAAGGATGAAGGTGTTACAAGGCAAGATGACCTATGGAGAGGAGTTATGAGGACTAGGAGTTTCATAATGCAAGTAAGGTCCACTCTCACTATGGAGAGGCCATATATTAGGTGGGGAGACTATTTGAATTCAAGATCTCTTTTCCTTCATATATTTGTCTTTACATCTAGTTTCTCGCTTGTTGGTTTCCACTATTCAAAAAAGCTAA
The DNA here is from genome assembly GCA_004837865.1 of Musa balbisiana. NCBI lineage: Eukaryota > Viridiplantae > Streptophyta > Magnoliopsida > Zingiberales > Musaceae > Musa > Musa balbisiana. Next base: position 36,297,950 of record CM017193.1, read on the forward strand.
TAGTCGACATATGCGACATCATTTGCAAATATCTAATATTTATCTTACAATCAAGTCAAGTCTAGGATATAAGATATATTTATTTTTCAAATCAAATCTCAAATAAAATTATCAAAATTCGTATATGGAAGGAAAATATCGAAAACTATCTAATGCGCCATCCTTGGTTTAAGCAGTGAACCGATTATCCAATACATTTTCCTCGAACTAAGTATTTAAAATTACTCAATGTGATCTCTTCGGACTAAATATTAAATAGTGTATAATGCACTCTATCCAGACAAAGTATCAAAGATTCTTCTATGACATGCATGGTCAAGTAACCAAGCTCAATTTATTTATCCATGATATCTAAATTTTTGCTACTAACATGGGTAAAAATTAATGATTCTATTCCTCATATTTCATGACCTAAAATAAAGGGGCATGGTAAAGTGATTCGACAGATTTATTTATTCATGACACCTAAATTTTTGCTACTAAAAGTCATCATTGCAAGTTTGGACCATCACAAATTGGTAATGAAGTTGCACACCAGATGGCCTAAGCATTTGTTGGTTAAAAATTAATGATTCTATTCCTCATATTTCATGACCTAAAATAAAGGGGCATGGTAAAGTGATTCGACAGATTTATTTATTCATGACACCTAAATTTTTGCTACTAAAAGTCATCATTGCAAGTTTGGACCATCACAAATTGGTAATGAAGTTGCACACCAGATGGCCTAAGCATTTGTGTTAAGAATATCATAATATATAATTTGAAGTTAAAAATATCATATTAAATTGCTTAAGCATTTACATCATGCTTACATATGCTACCTTGTGAGCCAAAAATATTAGCAGTCCTAGGAATATGTTCAAAACAATATAAACATACAATTAATATGAGTAGCCATGCTACCTACTAATGATAACATTGGTTTTGGGTTGAATATGAGGATGTTTGTGTTATTATTCAATAAGAGTGGAATTCTTCATCTTATGATAATTTACCTGAATGACCTTTCTTTCGATTTCCATAGGCTTATGAGCTCTTTGTCTCTACCTGGAGTAGGAACTACTTGGATAAGATCAATGAACCCTTGGAGTCCATTAAGCAAGATACTGATTCGGAAGTGCTTCAATTGACATCTCGTTATAATAGATATACTGCTCTTATTAAATAGATTAACTTGAAGTGATTTCATGGTTCAATCCTTTCATCACTTCTTTAAACATATGCTTTGGACCAAGACCTTTTTATTCCTAAGATTAACTAGCCCGAGGTTAAAGACTTTTGATCAATTTCTCTTTGTAATGTGAATTATAAAATCATTTCTAAATGTTAGGATCAAGTTCAAGTCATCACTAAGAGAGAGAGTAAATTAGTAGTTTGGAGAATTACGTCAATCGTGAAAATTCGTATGATAAAATCGTATTAGAAAGACGTTCAAGCTTAAAGATGTTCGTTAGAGAGTGATTAAAGATGTAAAGTAATTACAAAGTAAGTAATAGTAAGAAAAAAAAAAGACATACCAATTTTATAGTGCTTCAGTCGTTGTGACCTACGTCCACTCTTGATTCCTCTTATGTTGAGGTCACCGACGTCTACTATCGGTCTTCCTTCAATAGAAAATTCGTATGATAAAATCGTATTAGAAAGACGTTCAAGCTTAAAGATGTTCGTTAGAGAGTGATAAAGATGTAAAGTAATTACAAAGTAAGTAAATAGTAAGAAAAAAAAAAGACATACCAATTTTATAGTGCTTCAGTCGTTGTGACCTACGTCCACTCTTGATTCCTCTTATGTTGAGGTCACCGACGTCTACTATCGGTCTTCCTTCAATAGACAAAAACCAACTACCTTCTTATAACTTTTTCTCCTTTTTATAAGTTTAGGAGATAACCTTTACAAACCTCAGACATCTCTTAGATGATCACAAAGCTAAAGAAGGAAGAGAATGACACTTAGTACTTTTTAATACTTTTACAATCAAAATCTCAAGACTTTTGTTCATACTTTACGTTTTCTTTCATACAAGAAAGAGTTAAGTATTTATAAGCATCAATGGATTCAAAAATAAAGTCAAAAAGTATCTCATCCCCAATTTCTAGGGTACTGGACAGTACCACAACCTAGTCTAGTGGTACTACTGCTTGACAGAGCCTTGGAGACTGGGCTCTGACGGTACCACCGCTTGACAACATTAACTACCAACGATACCATCACCCAGACCACCTGGGAGGTCGAGCCTCAAGCGATTATATTGCCCAGTCTGGATGGTGCCACCACTTGACATAACTCCAAATGATTGAATAGGCCATCCAACCAGTCCAATTTAACCATGTTTAGGGCCTAGTTGGCCCCTAATTGAATTAGTAGGATTTATCTCAAAACTAACTCAAATTAAAGTCCTAACTATAATAGTTAGGGCTAAAACAATTACGATACAAGGAATCTAAGTTGTCTAACATATCAATTGTTTAACCAAACTCTCAGTGAACTTCCAACGAACTCCCGACGAGCTTTCGGTGGACTCCCGGTGAACTTTCAGCAAGCTTTCACTGTATCGTCCGATCCTTCAGTGTAGCCACCAATTCATCCGACCCGATGCCTAATCATTGACTCCGGCCCAACATTCGATTCTTTTTTAATCGTTTTGTCTTTCTCATTATCATAGTTAGTCTTGCATCACTTATCTTAAAATATGAATTAGATCATTAATTCACCAATTGATTTTATCATCAAAATCCGAGATTCAACACTAAGGTCATTGCTAATCGGTTGAAATCTTGTTTAGATTTTCTTTTGTCTAATGAATAATTAACTTTCATTTCGAGTAGATTAACATTATCTTGGCGGCCCAAGAAGTGACTCATTCAATATATAATTCTAAAGGTAAATCCTCTCTTATCATGGCTTAGTTGGATTTTGAAATAACTTACGATAGAATCTCCTAGATTGTCATTCTCGATTTCCTTCAAATGACTAATTTTCTTAATCAATTCATATAATTGATCTCTTCATGTATTTCTTGCTCGTCGTTTTGTTTATCTTATCAATGGCTAACTATCTTCTTATTTTAGGGGTGAGATAAGATGATCTAATTTCTTCTTTTATATATATATATATATTTATATCTTTGTTACCGATCGTAACTGTGATACTTAATAATGCTTGTGACAAGAAACTCATTATACCTTTTAATTTTATAAGTAAGTTCGAGATCTATCATCTTATATATACGGATAATATCCTCCTTTGTTTTAGGGCTAACAATAAGTCATGTGACACTCAGAAATATCCACCTATGAGATCCTCACAAATCAAAAAATTAATTTATCTAAGTCTAAGGTTTTCTTCTTAGCAACACTCGTAAAAGTATTAAAAGGGAGATCTATTTGGAAATCCTTATTGTCCCTAGAAGCATGAGTAAAACCCACTTTTCTAATATAATTCAACCTGTGCTAGATCGGATTGACAGTTGATAGGGAAAGTTTTTATCACAAGTGGGTAGCATTGTACTGATTAATTCTGTATTAAATACTATTCCTATTCATTTTTTGAGTGTCGATGAAAATATGATTCTTGATGGGTGATGAAGTTGATTAAAAAGTTCTTTTGGACTAGTAGTGAGTCCTCTCATTCGTGGTTTGCACCTCTTATCTTAGGAGACTGTCACCCTTCTTAAGTATGAGGGGGGATTAGGTATTAAAGACTTGTACATCATGAAGTTTGCTTTGTAGGGGAGAATGATATGATAGTTTGTGGTCTTAGGTGGTTAGAGCTAAATATGAGAATGTTGACTGCTTGGGGCATTCATTTCTCTTTTAAGAATAGTTGATCTTGGAGATTATTTTTATCTGCTTTTGAAATGTTACGTGATGGATTGATTCTCTATGTTTGTGGGTAATGGTTCTTCAATTAACAGTTCACATTATCTTGGATCCTTGGATTTTGGATGTGTTTATCCTCTCTTTTTTTTTTGTAATGTTTCTAAACTGCAGAGTCACTGTTTGGTATTGGATTTTATTTGTAATGGATATTGGGATTGTGTCTAGGCTACAATCTATATTTAGGAGTGTCTTTTCCGAGATTATTTATCGGGTGGATCTCACCTTTGTGCCACATGATGATTTTTTATTGTCGAAACCTGATAAGAAAGGTTAAATTTCTTGTAAGTTCGCATATTTGTATTTGCATTATTAGAGAGGCAACACTTTTTGTCTATTAGGGATTGGGTAGCATAGGTTGCAAAAGCTATCAGTGTTACAAAGGGTAAGCATATTTTTGTCGGAAGCTTTTGCACCACCACCACCCCCACCCCATTGTATTCTTTTTATTGTTCATTTGCATGCGAGTCGTGAAACTTAATTGAACAAAGACTAAGTGTGCATTCTCTCTCCTTTCAAGCTTAGCATGAGATTCTATTCCAAGCGATGGCTATGAGCAAGGGCAAGATCATTGATGGATGTCTTAGTGTAGACCACAAACAGGTTAGGTCAAGCTTAGTTGTGATGGATGCTATGAGGAGATAAAGAGTTACGCTGGGTTTGGGTTTTCTTCTAAGAAGTGATATCCTTTATTTGTTGGATGCAATTGTATTGAAGAAATAAGCGTTTTCTACTATAGTTTACTTCTACCAGTTCCATTTTCAAGAAACATTGTTATAGATCAAGAAAATTAAAACATATATTAGAAGAAATTACATAAAAGCAGAGAAAGATTTTACCAGGGCTTGGCTTAGAGAGGAGAGAAGGTAGGTAGATATCCTTGTGAAATACTTCGAAATGTTTAGGGTTTGTACAAGTCTGGTCGGATCTAGACTATCGAATCCTCTGCAGCCACTTCGATCTCGCGTCGGGAGGAGGGCCAGAACCTCCTGGAGATGGAGAGGAAGACGGCGGCCACAAGCACGCCCAGCACATCAGCCGCAGCGTCCTTGGAGGAGGCACCGGCGGAATGCCAGAGTCCGATCTCGTCCCCGGCCTCCTTGCCAGCCCCGGCGACAAGGGCCGCGATGGAGCCGAGGGCGACGCTCCGCCGGCGGAGGAAGGCGTGGCGGCTCCGGCCAGCGAGGGCGGCGACGAGGATGGCGATGGAGAAGCAGGCGAGGAGGTGCTCGAGCTTGTCGGCGGCCAACCAGTCGTCGCCGTCGTCCTCCATCGGTGCCGCTGCCGCCCTTGTGGGCTCGCTAGAACAGGCCGCCTGGAGCCGGTTCGGACCGAGTCGGGTTTAGTTCGAACGATGCCCTGTTCGGGCCTATCGAGGCAGACACTACCAAGTTAACTCTTAGACCACGAGTCACGTCTTTGTGATCTGCCAATGGCAAACTATGTTTAGTTTAACACGTGTTAATTAAAATGAAATCAATGTTTTTCATTTTCTATCGTTTTCTTTCATTTCATTAACATTTTAAATCAATATTTACCATAGCATCCGGGTATGGTCTGGCGACCGTTCTCTCTTTGTCCATCAAAAAGGAGTAATAGCTCTCCGATTAAATATTTTAAACATGTAAACACAAAATTTTGATGAATAATCTTCGGTAATGATTTTTGAAATATTTATTTTGCATTTTTTAAAGGATGACAGTTTAATATATTATTGCATTGGTCAAAACATAATTACCGCGCCAGGTTGGTCAAAACATAATTACCGCGCCAGGTAGGGGTCGAACCTACGACTTTCTGCTTAGGAAACAGACGCTCTATCCACTGAGCTACAGGCGCTGCTACGACAATGCTTGGTGTTCTAATATTAATTTATAATTTTCCTTTTTTTTTCTCGATGTATATCTCCAGAAAGTTCCATATGGACTGAATTGGATTCAAGCGCTCCTACGACGCCGGTGACTCTTCCTCCTTGTTCTTCTCATTGGTGTCTCTTGTTGTCGTTGCTCATGTTCTTCCTTCTCGACCGCGGATGAGGAGGATGCTTCTATCTTTCTCTTCTCTTCTTCCTCAACTCCAGTACTAACTTTTTCCTTTGTCTCCTTGGATTCCTCCTCTTCTTGCTCCTTCGACAATTCTTCTTTCAGCTGCTCCACTACTGCCACTTTGCGAGGCTTGCCTTGCTTTATTGGACCCTGTTGCGGAGCTGTAGGTTGCTGTGATGATTCATTCCCCAGCAGTAATCTCTGAGGTTGATTTTTTCTTGACTTTCTTCTTCCCAATCTGCAATCAAAAAACCAAACTTTCTTGTTATCCTTCTAATAAAAAACCAAAACCCAGTATTAATATCAGCTCAGATGGATCAAACTACTACAGACATGACCAAGAATTGCATCAAACGACCTATCTACATAAGCTATGAAATCTCTCATTCTTTTCGGTAAGCTGCAGAGAAAACAAGACGAAGAAAAGGAGGGGAGAAAGAGAGAGAACAGGTGAACGGTCGAGAAAGCACTGACACGTGTGGCAGCCACCGAATCCCCTCCGATGATGAAAACGCAGTTCCCCCAGCTCTGTCGTACGTACATGCGTGGACAAGAAAACAAGCCCTGGAAATTACGTCCGGACGGTGGGGGGACGCCATCAACATCAGCATGACATGCACATTGCCCGTGCATCCTCGATGCCATGATTCAGCCTGCCGGATCGAACGTCTGTACTCATCATGATGTACAGGAACAGGCCGAGCTTTCAAAGCAGCAGCGCAGAAGGGGGAAGATCTCTGCATGGAGTCCGTAGAGTGCCCAAGAATGCATCCAATGAGGATGCCACTGATGAGTCAACCTACTATGGTTGTGAGAGAAGGATAGGATGAATGAGTTGTCATTGGCTTCCCCATATCTAGCGGGTGATATGAAAACTGTGTTTCATTTAAAAAATGTCCATCAACAATATTCTTGGACCCAAAATATTTTATACACATCCTATCAAGATTCTCAGCCTCTACTTGTGGTGTACGATAATCTTTTGGTCTATGTCATAATCTTATGGTGTATTTAGAAAAGGGCAAGGGGAGAGAAGAAAGGCTTGATAGAGGATAATGTATTGTTGGTTGCTCATTCCCTTGATGTGTATAATATTATTTATATAAGTTTATAAAACTTGTCAAGACCCTAAATGAAGGGTGATCATAATTAATCAACCTTTTAACTAAGTATGAAACCAATAGATCAATGATTATTGAAGAATTATTTTCCTAGATGGTGTGATTATAATAATATAAAGATTATTTCTTTATATGCTCTTGTAACATTGATGTTCCATCATAAACACTAATCTTGAAATAATATTAAATAAATAATTATCATGATAGTGACTTCATCAAGGATATGTAAGTTGATCAATGGTATAAAGATGATTAACATGGAGTTGCTTTTAACAAAATTTGGTCATAGATAAAATAAAAGTTAATGATTGTGTGTTTCATTTGTAAGTGAAAGATTAGATTAACATAGAGGTAAGTAAAACAAATATTATTAATAGTTGGAGGAGATAGTTATCCAATTAAAAATTTATGAAGCAAGTTCTCAACCCAATTAATCTTAATAGCAGTAGAGGCAACAACTTGATATTCATTCTCTGTAAAAGATTGAGTAATATTTTTTTTTATTTTTTTGATCTCTAACTATTGGGTTAACTTAAAAAAAACAATATAAACAAAGATCGAAGTTAGATGATCAAGATTTTCAACTCAGTGGACATTAACACAAAGAATAAAGACTTGGAGAATCTTTGTGAATTAGAATATCATAATTTAACGGATCTGTTTGATTGTAGTCTAATAGTTTAATGATGGTCGATGTATAAATTAAAATAGTTTATTGATTGTAAATAAAATATCTAATCAAATGAGAGATACGATAATACACCAATTGTAGAGTGATAAAGAGTACCATATCAGTTGGTGGTGATGATGATGATGATGATGATGTGGACAGAGGATGTAGAGGACGGCTGCGGAGCGACGGTGCTGATGTGAGGCACATTGTCGGAGCCGCCTCCCGCACCCGCTTGCTCGCCAGGGCCACGCCCACCACCCTCCCCGCCACCCAGAGCAGCACCTCCAGCACCCCGTCCTGGAACCTCAGCGGCCACGGCCGTTTCTTGAACACCACCTGACCATCCGCCTCCTCAATGTAGCTCGCTACCTCCTCTCCGTCCCTGTTCGCGCTTGGCCTCTTCGTCACGCCCATGGAACCCACCAGGGTCCACTCGTCGGACTCGCCCAGAATCTTGTAGACTAGCACCGTCTTCTTCGTTGCCGCGCCGCAGCACAGCTGGCCGTAGGATGGCCGATCTCCCACCGTGCCCCTGCCGCGTGGCCCATCGGCCATGGCGCCACCCGGACCCTGTCCGCCGCCGGGTCGTACCCGATCACCATGAGCATAGTCGTCAGCCAGTAAGCTGCTCCGCCGGCGGAGACGCCAGAATCAGGATGCAGGCGCTCCGCCTCGCAAACCTCGCCGGAGATCCACCATTCGCCGGACTCCAGCAAGAAGGTCTGGAACCCGAAGACCCCCCGACTCGGCGCTGCCGATTTCGAAGGCAACGACGACGGAGTAGTCGGCGCGGAAGTTGTAGACGTCGGAGAGGAAGATGAGGACGGCGGCGGGGTTGGCACCCAGGTCGACGGCCGGCCGAGGCGGTTGTGGCCGGTGGAGGGAGACGAGGAAGGGGGTGAAGATGGCTGAGCCGTCGCCGGAGTGGGAGGGACGGAAGAGGATGCCGGAAATGGAACGGTGGGTACGAGACTAGCTGTGGGCGAAAATGGGTGAGGAGATGAGGCGGGTCCTGGATGGGGCGACGACGCGGAAGCGGAGGAGGGAGCAGATGGGGAGATAGATAGTCGAGGGCGTGGCCTCGGACGAATTCCTCGAGGCCACAGGCGGAGAATGGGGAAGAATCGGCGGCGGCGAAGTGGTCATCTAAGTCGTCGCTGTCTTCTACTTCATCGGAGCAATCGAGGAGGAGGGTGAGAGCATCGTCGTCCGGTTTCGTGGTTCTTGGAACTGCGGCGCCCCTCTCCGTTTCGATCGCTTCTTGACGACGCTTCTGACGGAGGCGGGCGGTTATTCATATCGTTGATCATTTATAAGCGGAGTCAATCTTGCCGCAGTACTAAAATAAAATAAAATAAAAATATTTGGGCGATAAAATACTATATATAATTTATGGTGCAGTGGTTAAATTATTAAGTTTAAATCTAGGAATCCCGGGTTGGAATCTTATTTATATTTTATGTATATTTTTTTATTCTAGCTTTGCTCATTATAGTTATACATCCAATTTTTCAAATTTTAGAAATAGAATTATTCTTTCATATTTCATATTTTTAATTAAAATGATAAAAATGACAATCTCTTAATAAAATATATTTAAAGATTATCATTTATATTTTATCTTTTTTACTATTTATAATATTATTTTAAAAGTTTTAATATTTCTAAACTATTAATTTACTAGACATAAAATATAATAATTTTTTTTCTCCTCCTTCCCTTTTTTTTTTTCTCCATATCTTCTTCCTCTTCATGTTCTTTTTTTTCTTCATCTCCTTATTATGTATACGTATTCAAACTAATTCAAATCGAATCATTAAGAATCAAATGTAATTGAATCGATTCGATTAAAGAAACGAGTCTCAATCAGAACTAATTTGAACCTACCTAACCAAATAGATTTAAAATCAATTAATTCGATTTGATTAATTAGTTAACCAATTTATACATTTAAATATTTTTAAAATATATTTTTTTAAATGATTGGATTCAATTGAATCAAATTATTGTCCAATCGGATCATAATAAGATTTATGAAATTAAACTCACATCATTTACAAAATTAACCTTTTAGACTATTATGATTAATTGATTTAAACCCAGTAAAAGTTTAGGGCAAACTCAATTGATTAACCGATTGAGTTTGAGCAATGAACTCAAACCGCTTAACCGATTTGAAATCATGTCATGAATTATATATATTAACCTCCAGACGAAGATGCACATGGCCTTCAATCACATGGAATTTTATACTCAATTTAATCCATTAGATCGACGACTTTATTCTCAAATCAAAATAGAAATATTCACATGAAGACAGACAATATTCTCCATTTAGATTCGGAGAATTTCTAATCATTAGGGTCTTAACACTCCTTCGTCGTTGGCCCAAAGAATGGTTTTTTTTTCTTTTAGCTTTACACTAAAATTTTCTTGTCTCCTCTTTGAGCAAATGAGGAGAATATTGTGGAATACATTTGTATAATTTTCAATTCGACCCCATTAGGGCATTCTATAAAATTAAATTTGTGACTTATTTTATACAAAGAAATCGAATCACGTAATCTCCAATGCCGTCAATCTCAATGTGTATAAACTTTCATTTAATCTCTTTAATAATGATGATGATAGTAAAATAATTTGCGTATGAAACGGAAAGCTTTCGAGGTGGCACCGAAGCGTTAGATCACACGGGCGAAAGGATCAGACAAAATGGACGGTGGATAAAGGTGTGACGGTGACGTGTCAACAGAAGTGCTACCTCCTCTTCACTTCGACGCCTGCGGTGACCGATTAATAAAGCTGCGGCTTTCGACGCCCACCGCTACCGTCTGTGATGGAATCCTTTCTTTACTCTTTTTGCTGCCGCAGCTTGCTTCCTTGTCAGTTCTGCCTTCGGTCACCTTCGCGGTGACGCTTCCGTTCCTTTTCAGAGGAGACCGGCGGAATCATTAAAGCCCCTTTTTTTGGATCACCCTTGAGGGATTTTCCCAGGACGGGAAGGAGGAATCCGGGAGCGATGGTTGGGGGTTCCAATGGCGGGGCTTCTTGGTGTCCTTTGGCACCATTTTGATGTGTTTTAGAGGCTAAAAGAGCCTCATTTGTGTATGGTGGTGGCGGGGCGATTTAGGGTGTGGATTCTTGTGCTGTTTGCCGGTGAACGGACCAGACCCTTCTATTCCTTTTGCTAAGTCGCGTTCTGTTTATTTCTGGTTTTGAAACTCGTTTGCTAATCGTGTATTTGGATTATTCTTTACTTGGATCTAAGTGGACGGGCAAGAATTGCGGTGTGTCTTATAAAAATCTTCGGGTGAGTTTTGATTTGGGAGGAGGGGCTGAAAAATTAAAACTCTTAATTCTTTGAATCTACCCGGATGGACACAGAAATAATACGTTTTTGGTAGAAAGAAAAGGCTTCCCTTTGTTGTTCTTTTGTGTGTTTTAGAAGGCTTCAGATGCTACAGAAATTGAGTGCGGGAAGAATGAATGGATTTGAAGGTGGATTGTTTGATGATTCTGATGTAGAAGATGAATTCCAAAGCTGTTACACAGAAGATGACGAGTGGCAGGACTCGGAAGAATCCTTGGCCGAAGGGTCTAAAGATGATCTTGATGAATTCTCGTTAAGAATGTTCTTCAAGGGTGTATCTGCCTCAGAGGGTCATGGTAAACGATCTGGGGTTTCTGGAATCGGAGTAGTAATGGAAAGGTCTCCTGGGGTTCCCTTGATTCAAGTGCAGAAGAAGCTCGATTTTCATGTAGATGAATTGGTGGCGGAGCACTTGGCATTAATGGATGGTCTTTTGGCGGCTCTGCAGAATGGTGCTCGACGGCTCTATGCATTCACGGACTCAGAGGACCTCTATTATCAAGTAAGGAATAGACTAACCAAGAAAGTTGGAGAATATGTTGATTGCATCTCATAGTTGTATTGGATATTGTCATTTGGTGCGATTTAAATACTAGATGATTAGGTTGTGTTACCTCATAGTATGACAAGTTCTTTACATAATATTGATTTGTTTTTCTGTGTTCAATTCCCTAATCTCCATATCAAAGTGTGTCGTACGATGGCATACTGTTTGATACGGGTGATATGTACCAGTTTGATAGGGGGTCGATACCATGTGTCGGTACGTTGGTATGGTTTAGTACACATTGGTATGGTTCGGTACTTACCATACCATTGATCGGTTGGTACATTGATACGGACTAATAAGGCAAACCATACTCCATATAGTTTTGGTGTTGCATATTCAAAGAATTATGTTCCTCTCCTTATTTTGTTGTAACCTCCTTCATGTATTTGAACATCCTTAAGCTTATTTTCTGCTTCACTTCATGTGTTGTGATTCATAAAACTTTTGTTCCCCTCTTTTTTTATTGTGCTTTAACTATCAGAATTTCTCTCCTTTTCGGAGCGATAATTATGTTGATGGGTTAATTGCTTTGACAGATTGCAGAAACAGAAATACTTGATGACCAGCTTTTGATAGCTCTAGGGCACAGAATTTTAGAACTTGCTGATAAGCTAGAAGACTTTGATTTGCAACTGGTTTCTAGTTTTGAACTAGAGAGGCCATTGTGCTTGGCCAAAGAAGCAATTGGTGACTGGTCAGTTGACAATTGTCCTATTTGCGGTGAGGAGAAGCCAAGTTCCAAAATGATAAAGATGAATTGTTTCCACAAAGTTTGTTCTGATTGCATGATCATATATGTGGAACACAAATTAAGGACCTCACAGGTCCCTATAAGGTGCCCACAAGTTATGTGCAAAAATATTATTTCAACTAGTGAATGCAAGTCCTTTCTTCCAGTTGCCACTTACGTTTTGCTAGAGAGATTTTCAATGGAGGCTGATACTGATAATGGAGATAGAATCTTTTGCCCTTTTCGTAACTGTTCAGGGTTGCTGAATCCTGTCCATTATTTGTCCTCTAGAGCAAGCTCATCAGCACAGTCAGACATCAACCGAATTGAGTGCCCAGAATGTCACAGGGATATATGTATTGGTTGTCAAGTACCATGGCATTCTTTAATGACATGTGTAGAATATCAGAACCTACCTGCAGCAGAGAGAGATGCAGAGGATAACAGGTTACATCACTTGGAACAAAATACTAGGCGTAGACGCTGCCAGCAGTGCAGTCGAATGATTGTGCTCACTGATGGGGGCTACCACATGACCTGCTGGTACGTCAATATGATTTTTGATATGAGTCATTACTGAGAATAGTTTATTATAGTTGGATGAATGCTAATATTTTTTAATTTTGGTTGCGTTAGAAAATTGATTTGCAGATTTATCAATCAGAGAAACGTATTAGTTGGACATAAGCTGTGGCCTCTCTTTGCTCTGTCTTTATGATACACCAATACACCTATCCTTCTTTCGCCCATGGCATAACATTTTAGTTTTTTTTTCCTTTTAAATACCATAACCAAATTGCCTCGTTATATAAGTTTATACTATATGGAACATGATTTTTTGTTTGCTAAGAATGATATATCCTCTCTATCTAAACTCATTGGACTGTTCCTACCAGAAAGCACTCTTTATGTCAGAGTCACAAGTTTTAGTCTATATGAAACATGGATATTTTGTTTGCTAACAATGATCTATCATCTCTATCTGAAATCATTGGACAGTTCCTATGAGAAAGCACTCTTTATGTCAAAAAGATACCTGTGCCCTTCTCATGAAATTGAACATCTTCAAACATTCTTCTTAGCCAATTTCTCATTATGTTATTCTGGCTAAATATCAAAGGATAAATTCATAGTGGATGTATATCTGATCAGTCTTTTGGGTTTGGTTTTTTAGGTCTTCTTTATTTGAACTTATTTATTCTGGGAGATCAATATATCAAAAAATGAGTTAATAATAATTGCTTTCCAGTAAAAAATCTGTGATTTCTGTAACATGTGAAAATGAAGATTAAAATGTTATTTGATATGATTTTTTTGTATATATCAGGTTGTTAAATTACATATATTTTTGAGTCAGCTTTGTGAATCAAAATTCTGCAATACTGCATAAACTATATTTGGCATCATTGACTCCATAAATTAATAAGAGAGGCTTTCTGTAAAATGTGGCAATAGATTGGGAGGAGATTCACTATGTCCGTCACTGGATCCCTGATTATGTAACAAGAGGAAAGTATCCAGCTTCATCCTAGGTTTGTTAAGAAATTTGACAATTGTAAATATCCATAACTCTGAAACATGGAGTGTATATATCCTCAATTGTAAATATCCATAACTTGGACAATTGTAAATATCCATATATTTGACAACAGCTGCCAACGCCATTGTCGTTGCGTTCCTTGTTCTTCTCAGGTATGCTCCTACCTCTTCTCCTCTTCTTCCTTCTCCGCTGCTTCGGTTCTACACCACCCTTTCCACTTCTCCCTCTTTTTCTTCCTCCCTGAAACACCGGTACATACCAATGTATCGGCAAATGATACACCATCACTAATTGATATGTACTAGTCCGATAGATCATCAAAATGGGTCCAGTACCTGAAATAACGATCCTTGATCATCACCATATGCTGTTTGGTTGTCGCTCTTTGTAAGTTGGTACAATGTGTTACTTTGCATCTCCAAAATATTTTTAACATATTAATCATAGATACTTGTAGAATAATCATAATTTTTTTATACCTCTTTTGTTAATTTCATGCACAGAAATCTGATATCATCTTTGAAAAGCATAGATATGGCACACGACTTATGGACTTACTGACATTGCAAATCTTATAAAAGTAAAACAAGAAGAGTCACAAAGATGATGCATATTCTTTTATATTTTACTATAACATTGGACTTTGGTATGATTTAAGAATCAATGGTTGCAACCTATACAGGTTTTAAGAAACATAGCAACCATTCCTATAAATAGTAAAAGTTCATATCAAAGAGAGTTTGATTACTGTATTGCATCATAATGGTGGACCTACTAGTCACAGAACTTACAATGGGAGGTTAGCGACTCTCATTGCATCATGTTGGTCGACCTTCTAGTAGGTTTAGATTGTCAATTAAAAACATTGATGATGTAGGTTAAGTTCAACCAGGCATTAGTTTCGTCCTTTAGCTTCATGATGCAAACTTTACCACTAACAGTTGGATCTTATACATCAGTTTGCTAGTTTACAAATTTTTTGTTCTAAACATTTCCTTTTCAGTGTCAATTACCATTAGTGATTTCTTTTGTATTGCCAACCACATTTGCCTTTTTTTTCCTTTTATATTCCCAAATTGTTGGAAATAAAGAACCCAGTGCTTGAAGCCCCCGCCAATGCAAGGGGTGGGAAGTCAATGGACACAATCTACCTTTATAAAGAGAGGTTTCCATGACTGAACTCTGGGTTACATTCATTGCAAGGTAAGAAGATTACCATTGTTCCAAGACCCACCCTTGTAATCAGAATAAATGCTTATGGCTAGGCTTTTTTCATTTATCATATTTTCTTGATCTCTCTTTCTGTATTAGTTGTGGATTTAAGTTTTTTGCCTAAAGAACCTATTTCTGGCTAGGAGATAAAAACATGCCATGTCCCATCCATGCATTTATTCCTTTTGTGATAATTAACCAAAATTTTGTGATGGAAGTCATGGGAATTATACATCTTCCAGTTTCTTATTACCAAAATTGTGAAAGACTTTGGATCATTCTAATAACATAATTCTATATTAATATTATGACTCTGGTTTATCTTTTTGTTTATTATATCTTCTTACCAAAAATATGAAATAATCTGAATAAAGCTAATGACAATATTACATATCAACATGATGGTGTGTGTTAGTCTCACTGATCCTTTGTACTATATGTAAAATTTGAAGTGCTGATGTAGAGTTCTGGTGAAAGTTGGCTAAGTTTCTGTGTTTAGTTTACAAGAAGTGGACTGGAACTCAGAAGTAGAGTATTGGAAGGTCAAAATTTTGGAGAAAGTAGACTTCATTGCAGAAAGCTTTATGGCCATTTATGAGAAAAGTGAATACCAAATTTTCATTTGACTCTGGGGAACTCCACTTCAGCATATTTCAAGTAACAAAATGTTCATACCTAAATCCAATTCCATGGGACTTCTCTTTTGAAAAATTCCACTTTGGTGCTGGCTTTCACATTGGTGAAGCAAACAGGACCAGAAAGTTCTTGTTCAAAGTTTCACCCTTGTCGTTTTAGCTCATCCAGTTTCTATCATCAAGTATCCTTTATTCACTTATAACTTGTATTGAGCATGTATGCGATCTCGTTCAGTTCCTCATCACTGCTTAAATCAATGCCTTAATTAATGTGTGATCACTCGGCTGTTCAGACACAACTTTTTCTGTGCACTGGACTTTTGCCATTCAGAACAGATTCCATTGCATACCATGGCATTTGGGATGTCACCAATATGAGGCATGCCATCAAAATGATACCTTTTCAGTAAATGTGATTTCTGAACTTCCCTTTTTACCCAATACTCATGCCATTAAAAGAATGTTAACATTGGTTAAAAATTTTTATAATCTTAGGCAGATCATTTATCAACAATGCAGACCACCATCCTTTCTTGCACAATTGAATACCATGGTAAATGCATACGAGCAATGGATAAATGGTTGTCTTGAGTAATGGAGAAATGAATTTATGTTGTTCAACTTCCAATGGTCACTGCTGTTTTATTTTGTTTTTTATAAAGAGAATTGTTATTTTGACCAATTTTCTAATATACGTCATCATCCTAATATGCATAACATCTAATGGTTTTTTGGTGAAGGATATCTTGGAAGCTGCAGAAGCTTCCTTTAAGTTTATCCTTAATAAACCTTGAAATTTTCTAGTCGGTAAAATTGACTTTCATGTTTTTTCAACTGGTAATACAGTTTTTGAAGCTTGGTTGAATATCATGAAATATTCATCCAGATCTCTGCATTAATGCAAGTAAGTAATATTGCCTTACCTTAGCTGAATCTATGCTAATTATTTATATTCTTTGTTTCTTTATTTAATGCTATGAAATAGGTTAGTGAACTTTCAGAGAACTTCCTGTAAGAAGTTCCCTATGTGATAAGTTTTGCTCGGGGTGAGTTGATTATGGGAGCTCTTTCGCCTGTAACTTCTGAAAAAATTGTCTGAATTTTATTATTATTATTTTTTCTAAGCACAAATCTTAAAGTTTTGGTGAGATATTTTCCTTTTAATTCTTCAGACGAATTCCAATTTGTATTTTTGGATGGTTGCAAATTAACGAAATTATAGGTTTAACTCATTTTCTGTTTTCATCCGGTATGTCTGATTTCTGTCATCAAGTTAACATTATAAAATTTGTCTGTGTCACCATGTCTTCCTTTGCTAATAATTTGTTGGTCTAATCAATATATCCAGATAGACCAAACTAATGCTGTGTTGACTTGCTATTTTAAGACTTTGCCTCCTTTCAATTTTCAGAGTCAAATATATGGGGTCCAAACTTCTTTAGGCTCTTACTTTTCCAGGATGAAACAGTAGATAGATAAACCCGAAGTCTTATTTGCTTAACATCATTTTTGTGTTCACATTACAGGTGTGGGCAGGAATTCTGCTGCTCCTGTGGTGCTGAATATAGGAATGGGATTCAGACATGTCATTGTGCCTTTTGGGGTGAGAACAACCTGGAACCCTCTGCAACACCTTCTGATCAAGAATCGGAACGGTGGACATGGGAGTCTTTTGAATCTCTGCCGGCAGTTATGGATGAGTATTCTGAGCAAGAAAGAGCACAACTGGCTATGATACAAAGGTTTCTTGCTGGAGGATTTGGCCCGAGTGACCACCACCTTCCCCCTTCCCGGTCACCCCCTCCATGTTCGGACTCGTACATGGATACCATGAAAGACCTTCACCAGCTCCCTTGGCTCGAGAGGTTTGTATCTGTGATTAGCGATAGCTACCACGAGGATTTTCTCCAGTGAATTTAGTCCAATATCCCATTGCACATTGGTTGTGATTAATAATTGCTGGTATGTCTATCAACATGGGGTACAAGCGAGGGCTGGATGTACAAACTCTTATCTCATAAAATATAGGTTTGCCTAAAGCAGATTTGGTGCTTTTGAGGTCTCTTCTGCTGATTAGTTGAATGCTTGGAATGGTAGGCTGTGTGTGAAGGTTTGATGAATTGTGAACTCTTCCTACATTATTATTTTGCTAGATATAACTAGGAATATGTGAAGCTTATTGCCATTCAAATCAAGCAAATTTGTTTGCTTGAAGAGGAATAGTTAAGCTGAAACAAATTTGCTTTTAAGATTTGAGGTTGGCAGGGAAGAATTCTACAAGATATGCCCCTGATCATTGTCATCTGGAAAGGGGAAACTTTTGTCAAAGGCTCGTTCTTAAGTACCACATTTTTCCTCAACTGTAAGCGTGTCAAAATCTAAAACCAAAATGATCAAAGTGCTCGAGCCTTATTGTTTATGGTTCAATCTTGTAAAGTAGGAGGATTTCCTTTTAGTCAATAAAGCTCCAATTTAGAAACACCTCCACGCTTCATTCTAATTACTACTGCTGGGAGTTTTAATACAGGTTTTTCTTTTTTTTTTTTTTTGGTTAATTGCAATAGATATGATGAAAAATGATTAACAAAATTCAGTTGGAAGGTTTATTGACACAAATTTAATTCGTACCGGTCCGATCAAAGACTTACATCGATTGAAACGATATAAACATCAAACTTGTCGTTTATATCAGTTTGGATTTTTATTATTTGGCCACGCAATGAATAAATAGGTTCATAGTGAAGCTGAAAAGAATCTGCAACATCAAACTTTTGTCACTCACACCAGTCTGAATACTTACTATTTGACCAAACAAACGCACAGGTTGATAACGAAACTGGAAACACTCTGAACATCAAACTTATTGCCACTCATGTCAATTTAGATTTAAATTACTTGACCAAACAACTACATGTTCTCTCTGTCATTTCAGTTAACTATTAGGTAAGAACTGTATTTGAATGAGATGACCATGGCAAGTTTCTTAGGAACCATTGCGTTGGCTTTTTGGGAACGTGATCGATTGCACTAATAACCGAAGATGTGTTTTAAGCACCAAATCATGTGTTAGTAATATTTTAATTAATTTTACACTGAAAATGGATAAAACTAAGATTAACTTATAAAGATAGGATGAGTATATTATTATCGATGATCAATTATTTGAGTCAAACGATGTTGATAGGTCAGTTAGCTCATCAGACCCAACATTTGATATCAGAACCGATATTTGAATATGGTGAGAGAGCTCAATTAAGAAATGATTACTTGTGGATGAAGTGACTCGTCATAGTTAGGAGTCACCACTATATTACATCTTACATGTATCATATTAGGATTTGATTTGGGATATGTTGGGTCTTGACGAAAACGTCAAACCCTTAAATAGAAAAAATTATAATACCCTAATTAATCTCACATCGGAAGTTGACAAAATTAATATTAACTTATAAAATTCTAATAAATATATTATTATCAATGAGCTTAGACATTTTAATTAATAAATTTGGTCAAACAAAATTGATAGGACAATTAACCCATCAAGATCGTGATATACGTGATACTCAGAAAGTAATATACATAATATCTATACTATACTAGGATGACCAAATTTATTTTTACACTTGTATGGGCCTCACTTTAGTTTTGGAAAAACGAAAAATATCAAGGAAAGAATAATCACTCGTGGTATCTAATTTATATAAAAATCGATCTTGTCAACGTTCGGGTATGATATGAATAGTTCATATAATATCATTAATATATGCTCTAAATTAGCTTAAAAAAATATATACATATACTTAAATGAAATTACAGTGATTGATTTTTCTCCAAATCAATAGATGACGAGAAGGGCCGACTCAAAGTAGAGGTATGTGATCATCCTAGTTTGTTTTTGTATATCATATCTCGACCATAAAAGCTATCAGAGTATGGCTGTCACCAAACTCAAGAGCAACGGGCTTTACTGGTGTCTGTGTGTGTGTGTGTTTCTCCCTGTGGCTGATTCAGTTATTGGTGTTACACATTCTAATCTTTTCTTTGTGTTGTGCTGATGTTTTGTATCTCGGAATGATGGACATGACTCGATGAACTTTGGCTTTTGAATGGAAATCTCTGGCGAGTGATATAGTAATAATCTCTGAGCATGCTCTCATTTCAAAGCTGCAAACATGTCTCCAGGGATTAATTCTTGTTCTCGTGCTCACATTTCCCAGATTCTCTTTTATTGCTCAAGTAATAAAGAGGAGATCAACTATAAACTCTTACTCAGTATAATTGTGTTGTACGTTTAATTTGCCTTCAATCAAATATCAAATCTACTTGCTGCTTTTGACCTATGTCAAAGATTTGAATCAATTACGTCCATCACAGATCAAATGTAAAGGTTGAGAATTCAATCTCATACGAGACTGAGTTAAACTAGTCAAGTTATCATACATACATATATACATACATACACGATTGTTTGACATCAATGTTACTCGAAAATTTAGTACGATAGTCGCATCTCAATCCTTTTTTATCTCTCATTTAATTATTTTTACGATAATAAATATAATAATAACGGATGAATTTTAAATATTTATGAACACAAAACTTTCCTCTTTTTATCTAAACATCTATATCTATCGTCACCAAAGGTGACGGCTAATTTGATCGGTAAAGATCTTGATAATTTATCAATAATTTCTGTCAACCCAAATTACGGGCTACATGACAGCAGGAAGAATTTATCGACTCTTCTTCATCTCACTAATAATAAGCTGCTTCTTGAGCTGGACGTGATGAACACGTTATGGAGGCGATGTTGCTGTTTGGTAAATCCAAGTAGAAAGGCAGTAATTCAACAAATGCTTGTTCTTGAAGATTCATATTTGGGAAAGGCGACTACAAACCATCTCTCTTCTTGGCTTTGAAGGCTGAGTAACTTTTATCTCATAAGAAAGTAATTAATTCAAAAGAAATGGTGGCTAGTGAGAGAGTCTCAGAGTCAAAAAGAAATATTGCCGCGCAAGAATGGTTGGATGCCAAAGAAATGGTCCATCAAGAAGCAAAGACAAAGCTAAAGTAACCTAACACTTTAAGAAAAAGGATCTTCATGAGCATTTTAGACGTAATAATCTTAGACCACCTCGTCCGTTTAGATACTCCAACGCAAAGCAATGTTGATTTAGCTTACGATCCCAGGGAGCGTCAGCATTTCTCATGGAGTTTATGGGGCTTATATATAGGAGGTGGCTCCAATCCATGGTGGTAGAGCACCCATTTCATGGCTGATTCCCGCAGTGAACTGTACTCCGAGGTGATGAGTGTTTTCTCATGATTAGATGCAGGTCTGCTCATCATTCACTCCGATTCTAAGACCACACCACTGCTGCTGCTGTTCTATTGCTTTTGTAGGTGTCGAAGATGAGATTGGGAGGAGGAGACGATGAGAACATTATACTCAATCCTGCCTTCGACGATGGCCTAAACAACTGGTCCGGAAGAGGATGCAAGATCGTGCTCCATGACTCCATGAGCGACGGGAAAATTCTGCCGCTGAACGGTGGGAAGTACTTCGCCTCGGCCACCGGACGCACGCAAAGCTGGAACGGGATTGAGCAGGAGATCACCGGCAGGGTGGAGCGGAAGCTCGCTTACGAGGTCGCCGCCACCGTCAGAGTCCTCGGTGGCTCGACTACTACGGCCGATGTGAGGGTGAATCTCTACGTTCGAGGGGCAAATGGCCGCGATCAGTACATCGGCGTTGCCAAGTGAGTAGTTCTCATTGCTCACTAAGCTTCGTAGAGTTGCGTCAGTTCTTCCTGAAAGCACAAGCAAATGATGTGATTTGGTGTCAGATCGCAAGCGTCAGATAAGGATTGGGTGCAACTGCAAGGCAAGTTTCTGTTGAACAGTGCTGCCTCGAGAGCTGTCATATTCATCGAAGGACCACCTGCAGGTACTGATCTTCTTCTCAACAGCTTGGTAGTTAAGCATGCGGCGAAGAGCCCACCACCATCTCCTCCAGATTTCCAGGTTCGTAGAATCTCTCCACTTCACGCATTATAAGCTCACCGAGTCTTGAGACGATCGAGTGCATTCAGTCTTTCGCCGTCGTTTCTGCAGAATGTTGTTCATGGAGTAAACATAATCCAGAACAGCAATCTGGTGGATGGTTCCGATGGCCTAAATGGGTGGTTTCCTCTCGGTTCCTGTAAACTGACCGTCGCCAGCAATGGCGCGCCTCATGTGCTTCCTCCCATGGCAAAAGAGTCGCTCGGAACACGGGAGCCTTTGAATGGTCGATACATTCTCGTCACGAGCCGCACGCAGACATGGATGGGTGCAGCTCAGGTCATTGCTGACAAGCTGCATCTGCACGCGACATATCAAGTTTCGACCTGGGTTCGCGTCGGGCCTCAACGGAGTGGCCCTCAGAACATCGGTGTCTCCCTCAGCGTCGATGGCAAGTGGATCAGCGGAGGCCAAGTCGAAGCTAAAGATGGGAGATGGTATGAAATCGGAGGATCATTCAGGATCGAGAAGCAGCCATCAAGAGTCATAGTCTCTGTTCAAGGCCCTGCTTCCGGGGTCGATCTAATGGTTGCAGGGCTTCAGATCTTTCCTGTTGACAGGACAAAAAGATTTAAGCGTCTCAAGAAATTAACTGATAAGGTAATTCCACAAAGATCTTAGTTCATGAAGCTGAATCCCTTCGATGATTCAGTTCCTGATAGAATGCATTTTCTGCGCAGGTAAGAAAGAGGGACGTGGTTCTGAAGATTTCGGGCTCCGGTGTTGATGCTACGGCTGGATCGTCCGTGCGAGTGACACAAATCAAGAACAGCTTCCCTTTGGGATCATGCATCACGCGCACCAACATGGACAACGAGGACTTCGTCGACTTCTTCGTCAAGAACTTCAACTGGGCGGTGTTCGGGAACGAGCTCAAGTGGTACTGGACGGAGCCGCAGAAAGGAAGTCTGAACTACGCCGACGCCGACGAGCTGTTGGAGCTGTGCAGGAAGAACGGCATGGAGGCCAGGGGACACTGCATCTTCTGGGAAGTGGAGAGCACGGTGCAGAACTGGGTTCGGTCCCTGAACAAGGAGGACCTCTCCATGGCCGTTCAGAACCGGATCAATGGCCTCCTTACCAGGTACAAAGACCAGTTCCGGCACTATGATGTCAACAACGAGATGCTTCATGGCTCCTTCTACCGAGATCGGCTGGGAGAAGACATCAGATCATACATGTTCAAGACTGCAAACCAACTGGATCCCTCTGCTACGCTGTTCGTGAACGACTACAACGTGGAGGGAGCTGCCGATACCAGAGCGTCCCCGGAGATGTACATGAACCAAATACTTGGCCTCCAAGAACAAGCTGCTCCAGTCGGAGGAATTGGATTACAGGGACATGTTACCACTCCAGTTGGGCCAGTTGTGTCTTCTGCGCTGGACAAGCTGAGCGTACTCGGGCTTCCGATCTGGTTCACCGAACTGGACGCACCGGCGTCGAACGAGTACGTTCGAGCCGACGACCTGGAGGTGATGCTTCGCGAGGCCTTCGCGCACCCTTCGGTGGAGGGGATCATGCTGTGGGGATTCTGGGAGCTGTTCATGTTCCGCGATAATTCGCACTTGGTGAATGCTGAAGGTGATCTCAATGAAGCTGGGAAGAGGTTCCTGATGCTGAAGCAGGAGTGGCTGTCACATGCCCGCGGGAAAGCCGACGATCAAGGAGAGTTCAAGTTCAGAGGATTTCATGGCACTTACAGTGTTGATATCATAACTCCTAACGAGAAGAAGCTCTCTCAGACATTCACGGTTGCAGAGGGGGATTCTGCTCTAGTCGTGAACATAAATCCATAGAAGAACAGCCACGATAATTTGAATGTCCGAATAAAAATTAATGTGTTGTGTTGTGCAGAGGCACAAAAGCAAGAACATTAATAATCCCATTTATGTAGTTTATACTATGGCTGAAAATTCTAAAACCGAGATGTGATTGATTAATGTTCTTTGATTGAACGATCATCACATCTCCTATCAGAGGAGATCAAAGAGTTTAAATCAGGAGGATAATCCTCCCTCCAAAATTGCCAGTCATATATATGTATATATATATATATACTCTCAAAGCGATAATATCATGATTTGTCCCAAGCAACACAAACAACAAATTATAATATCTTAATTTCTTTTGGGATCAACAATATAAATCTCATCAACGAAAGATGATGAGAAGAAAAGCATAGGTAGGAAAAGAAGGAAATAAAACAAGAGGAAGAGAGAGTGGGGAGAAGTGATTGAAAGGAAAAAAGAAGATAGAAATGGAGGGAGAGGAAGAAGAAGCAAAAAGGAAAAACAACTACAAAATAAATAAATACTATTCTATAATATATTTCATCAGATATGTGATTCAATCCATCGATCTACCAATTCAACCAATAATCCAGTGAGCTGAACCTTCATCTGAAACATGATTGGTTCGATTTGGTAACTCCAGTTACAAATTTAGCAGATCGGTCTGAACCTAATCCAACATCAGTCCAAATAAATACATGGGCTTTCCATTTTGGGCTTAACTTGAACTCAGTCCACACACACACACACACACACACATATATATATATCCTCACTCATCATTGTCAAAACCATGTGAATTCAATAAATCCAGCTTGCACTAATTAAACCCTGTCTGAATTAAGCATGATTTATTCAAGTAATTTATTACTTGAATAATTCTACTGCACTAAAGTCAACATCTCTAAATAATTAGATCCATCATATGTGCAACATCAAACCCTAAATCAATATTGACATGGAAAACAAGCCAAGGAGATGTGACCTACTACTGTTCCTTGATTTTGATCCACGATTCTTGGTTATTTCTTCAACACAAAAATCAAGTTGCTGAATATTTATATTCTTGGCTTTCCAGCCTTTTCCCAATCCAATCTACATCACTTTTTAGAACTACTGTTCCCACTGTTCAGAAAAGTTGGGAGGACAGCCTTCGTTGTCATGTGGTACTCTGACCTCCTCCCAATCCATCAATCATCAATGTTGTTGTTATCAGCCTCAACCGAAACATATTCTGTAGAACGAAGCAGAATATATTTCCATGTAAGTTGTATTAGACCTCTTTATAATTTAATGTTCTCAACTCTGTTAATAATATAAATTAGTGTATTATATTTTGATATATTATTCCATATAGCTTTCAGAATCCACGTGAAATCATCATGTTATTTAATGTAATAATTTTTTTTAGAAATACATATGTTTGATTAATTCAAACTCCTTCGCATTGGATGGAGCAATCTGTCATCCCATATAGTGGAGTATTAAAAATAAAAAAAAATATATTTAAATTCAGTGGTTCATATCTTATCCACGTACTTAAACCTCTTGATGAGATGGTCTTAATCAAAATTTGAAGGGACTGTCACTTCAACTTTTTATGGGATCACAGCATTTTCTTATGGCCCCGCCGGTTGTTCCTTCACAGAATGCCTGATTCGTAATTGTTCGTTCATATTTTACCTGATTCGTTGCTTTCCGTAATACTCGACGTTGAGGAAGGAATAGAATGCTCAACTTGAAGGGTCATTCGGCATGTCACATTCCTCCTCCTCGGGGAAAAGATCACAATGTCATGTTCAGTCATGGCGAGGTGCCAACACTTTCCTCGTCGGTGAGAGATGGACACCAAACGACTCTGGTGTTGCATTTGACACGTACGATGTGCTCGATTCATGTTTTCTTGTGCCAAGAGGTGGACATGACGTCGGATTCTTTGTCAGCAACAAAGAGTGACGCGGCAAAGTTAGTGAAAGGTAGATGAGCTTTTGATATGGAGAAGCTTCAAATAACAATTTAGTTGTTGTTCTGTGGTTGTTTTGCTTTTTGGTGGATGTGGAAAGGCATTACAATTTGATGATCTTGAAAGGTGTTTCTTTTTTTCTTTTTCTTTTTTATCATATCAAACATATCCATTTCATTAATGAAAAGTATATCTACTTCCTTAGCTGCGCTTCCTTTATATCTAATTGAAAGGGTTAGATAAAAAAAATTATTTTCACAAAATCACTCGTTAAGTAGTATCCAACAATTAATATGATTAAATCTACATCAATTAATACTAAAGTAATCTAAAGGCTTGAACTATTAAAATTGGGATCAAAAAGAATTTGTATCACCTGAATTAACTCCTAGCAATGTGAATATTTTAGTCTATTCTTAGTTTAATCTATTTTTATTTTTTTTACTAATTTTCATCTAACTTATAAATTTGTTTACTAATCACACTTAGTGAATTATGATTTATTCTTATAAATATACATTACATGAATTTGGTGAGAGCAAAAGTCAATATGTTTTAGTACTTTAAGATTTCTAGTTGGGATTAAGAGCGTTCCTCATGTTTAGGTTTATGTGAGAGATAAATAATGAAAAATATACTCGAGTCGAAATAATTCAAAGGTCTTATAATTAATATCATACATTGAAGAATTTGATTTTATTTGTGGATGTAAATGAAATTTATCGGATCATATTAAATTTTAGATTAATTTTTAATATAATTTTTTGATTAATTATTAATAATTATTATTTTTTTTAATCCGTCTATAATATGAAGACTCATGTTGTTGTAGGACCCTTCTATAGTTGAGGTCACTTAGGAGGCCACTTGCTCGGACTTTTGTGGGGACATCACGTGGGACGTGGCCCTCTCTCCCAAGCCAATTGTCCTTAGAATTGCCTCCGAGGCTTTCTTATTTGTCTTTTAATCATCACAATTTTTTAGAGAGTTGTAATATGTTAGATTAAAGACAAATTCAAGACTCTTGAATTTTGTGAAAGTAAAAAAAAAACAAAGTGTATATGATAGAAAAACAAAAGAACATTTATTTTGTCCTTTGGTCAGTTTTTTTTTCTTATTGAGACTGGGCATTCTTGAAATAAAATAGTTTTTATAAGAAATAAACTTTCTCCAATAAATTCTTATATTATATTCAATAAATATATTAATTCAATTAAAAATTATAATAAGGTTTTTAATTAAAATAATTAAGAATATATATTTTTTTTGAATTAAGATATGGAACTTTTCGTTTTAATATACATATTTGCTAAGCCCAAATCATTAACTTAAAATAATAAAAATAAAATTAATAATAATATATCTATCAAATTCCACTCTGTATGAGCCATAGATTAATCAATGAATAGTTGCATGCAAATATATTAATATGCAATGTATTTATGTTAGTTTATATTTATTTTTCTAAAAAAATGAATTATTTGATTAAGGTAGTTATCTACAAGTCGCTTATAATTCTTTTGTATAGGAAATATTATTTCTGTTTTTGGAAAAAAAATAAATAATAAGGACCAATGATATGATTTTTTTCATTTCGTTCACATATGATATATTTGTACGTTACGATGATAATAAGAACACACTTATTACTTCATTGTCATTCAATCACTTCATTTTTTATCGTAACTTAGATTACGAACGAAAGTTGTAACACAAGATGTGATCGGGGAAAGGGACACAATGAAATCCTCGAGTTGTGAGGTGAATCGCGTGTTGTGTGGATGCATAATGAAAATTTCTCTTTCGTCAATTAATGATGCCCCTTTTTTCTTTTGAAAAGTAAAATTATATTAATTAAATTATAGAATTACAAGAAGAGTTTTTGCATATCAGAATATAGAAAAACCGATCAACATTTCCTCTCCAAAAAAAAAAAAAATCTCTGATCCAATCTAGTATATATGACTAACAAATTAATAGTTTTATTATTTGTCTATATACATTTATCATAAGAAAGAAAGAAATCAAAACACTCAAGAACATATCTAATATCTCCAATTGATCGATGTAAAAAAGGTTGCATTCGTGCATCAATTGATCGAGGAGGCACTTCTACATACTCGTTCATGGCAGAATATAATTCAATGCCTTCGACTAAGGCACAGTAGTAGATCATTACAGAGGTATGTCTTTTTTGTGCAAATCCATGATATTTTATTAGGGGACAAAAAAGAAGAGAATGCGCTGATGTTTTCCCTCAGAAATAGTGTCTGAGATAATCAATTTATCAAGAAATATTTTTTGTTTTTGAATATTTACACGTACCGAAAGAAGCCTAATGAGCAAAAGCCTGACAGCTAAAGTCAAGAATCATTCTTTCTGAGACACTGCAAACCACGTAGAGTACGTTCATATATTTGAATCAGTTCAAATGACACCCGACAGTGGATAATTGAATCCTCCTTTAATGGCATGACTATTTTTATCTCTCTCCTCCATAAGGAAACGCAGTACACACACAGAGAGAGAGAGAGAGAGAGGGTACAAAACAATATTGGCCATAAGCTAACTAGTTTCCGACACAAGCAAAGAGAAGGAGAGATCGATCCTTCTCCGAGAGAAGTATATGATAGTATCAGTCAGAGGAAGCATGTATCAGATTACATCTCCCAAGCCCTGGTTAAAAAGGAAGGGGGTGGGTTATGCTTTTGGACACAGTAGGTTTACGTCTCACCTAAAGCGTGCTGCGCAGTTAGCGGAGGGGTTGGAGAAGTGACGCTTCGAGGCAGCCGCGAGAAGCCCGCTTCCGGAGCCGTCGCTGGCGCCAGTGACCTTGTTGCAAGATGGGCACATCGCGAAGGCGGGCGCCGCCTCGTGGAGCTGCGTGTACCATGGCGCCGAAGATTTTTGCGACTTGAGCTCCTGTAGCTCCTTCTGCAGCCTAATGTTCTCCTCCGTCAGCCTCTCGTAGCACTTCCTGAGGAACTCGAGCTCCACCTCCGTTTTCTTGAGCTTACTCCTGCAACACGATGAAGACGTACACAAAATCATATGATGTTACAGAGTGAACGCAGACTTCATTTGCTTCGCGGAGATCTAACCTCGCTCTCCTGTTCTGGAACCACACTTCCACCTGCCGAGGCCGAAGGTTCAATTCCTGAGCCAAGTCCTGCTTTTGTTTCTGATAGTAGAAACGACAAGACACAAGCCAGATTAGAATCTTGATTTCCCAACTAAGGATATAGACGTGAAGATTTCAGGGGAGGACATGTACAAACCGGATTAAGAGTTCCATGCTCCCTGAACTTGTCTTCCAAAAGGGCAGATTGCCCCTTGGTCAGCCTCAGCTTCTTCCTAGAAGTGCCGTATTCCTCCTCATCACTGATCCGCGGCCAGACCTTTTCCGCCTCATCGTTCTTCCCATTAATCTTCGATGGACGGCCACCGGGAAACGACGACATCACACTATGAGTAGGAGAAGATTGTTTGCCGATGACCCTACCCACTGACCAAGCCTTTCTTCCATCTCCGGGGAGTCCGAGGGTGAGAGAGGGCTCGATAGCCGCAGCAGCGGAAGAAGATATTTCCAACTCGAAACCGGAGCTCGGCCGGGGACGATTACCGACTGAGGAATCAGTACTTTTCCCATAATAATTCAGTGCAAGAGAAAGGCCAGTGCTGCACATATCAACCTTACAGGCATCCATGGCCGAGCTAACGGGGATACGCTCCTATGAGACAAAGGAAGAGAGGTGTCAGCTAAGAAAGGAAGCAACGGAAAGAAGGAAGAGGGATGCACGATGTATTTGAGCCATGGCCTGGGCGGAAGGATGTTAGGAGTTTGTGGTAGCATGACACATGCTGACATAGATCGAGTCAGAAGAAAAAGAAAGGAGAGTGAAGCCTTGAAGCCACGGCGGCGTAAGAGGAAGAAAACCACGAGGTGAAGGAGAGGTGTCTCCGATGGCTACGTGGACTCACATGTGAGTCACATTGGAATGCCTGCCCATGCGCTCATCAACAACAATGACTTCAGCTGTTTCCGTCTCATCCACTGTGTAATTGTTCCTGTAAACTCCACTCATCCTCCGCAGGAACGAACAAACCCCATAATCATGTGCATGTCTTCTACGACTTACAAAGGTTCCTAGGGAGGTTTCACGACATGCAGCCAATGCAGCTTGCTGCAGAGCCGACATGCCCTCCATAATCTACGAGAACTTCCAGCTAATCTGCCAAACAATGTTGAAGAATATGCGCGCACGATAATATTGGTTGCTCAAGTGATACAGATAAAACTCAGTTCACGAAGCCTACCGTGTGCGGTTTACAGCAACGAAATTTTGTTAGTTCAATTCAGTGATAATATTCTTCTATCTTATGTCTGCGACACCCAATCGCAGCTGTTTGCATCAAGGCATTTATTCTAGTACTGGGCGTGTCTTCTAATGTTGTATATTGCCATAGGGAAAATAGTTTTTAGCTCATTTTGTCCTTTCCAATCAAAGATGGTTGAGCAGTAGTTGTTGAGAGATCTTTTTCCTTTGATACTTGATCTACTCTTCTTCTTAATGTAATAATTGTACCACTTTTTACCAGTCAAAAGGACAAGGAGGATTGACATTGGAGCATCAGACAATTTGCCAAGTCCATAGATTTGGCATCACTGAGTTACCAAGTGAAATCGTTTTGTAGGTCTCGAGGAAGAGGAGACTGTGACTTCGAAAGTGTCATACATCTCGTCACTATTGAGATTATGGCCTAAGATACTAAATCTTTTAGGATTAGGATGCCGAAAAGGGCCACTTTATGGACTAGCAACATGTTCTCCTGAAATGACAACCACTAGGAAATACTTGTCATTGGTATGGTAAGATCGAAACGATCTTAGATTAGGTATGTGGAGATCCATTGACATCGCCACAAAATTAACTTAATAACCAACGAG
This sequence comes from Musa balbisiana, assembly GCA_004837865.1. Taxonomy (NCBI): domain Eukaryota; kingdom Viridiplantae; phylum Streptophyta; class Magnoliopsida; order Zingiberales; family Musaceae; genus Musa; species Musa balbisiana. The sequence continues at coordinate 36,328,471 of CM017193.1, forward strand.
GAAAAGCAAGAAAAGTGTCTCGACGTGACAAATGAGTCCAATAACACTAAATTAAAGGTAGTTGGATGTTCCTTCAAGCATCATCATCATCATCATCACCTTACTTACCAAATACTTGTCATTATATGAAACTACAAGGCTTCGTCTCTTATGTTTCTTTGACCCCTTGCTCTTGTGGTCATAAATCTTAATCCTCATTGTATCATCCCCAGTATACCACCGAAAATAAACTGCAGTTCATTTCATCCTTCCTCATCTTTCAATCTCGCATCCTCCTTTTGGTCTCCGTATCCTTCAGCTATGAGGTTTTCCAGTTACTTCTCTTTTCCCTCTGGTTTGATATCCGTGTCCTCAGCCGCTAACATGCGGAGTGCTTGGGGCTGTTGTTCAGTGTTGAGTAGATGTGTGTGACTCCTATCTATCATTTTCTTCTTCATGTGAATTGAATTCCAGTCCTACACAAATTCAGGTGTCACATTTATAGTCAGGCGTTGGATACTACCCATCTTTCTTTTCACTGCGAAGGAAGGACGACAGTACGATAACGATACCAAAACGCATAGTTCCTGCTTCTCGACACATCATGTCTACTTAATTCAGGTGTCACATTTATAAATATAAAAATTATAATTATATTTTTATACTGTAAAAAATTTGATATGAAATCAAATAAACATAGATAAAAGTTTAGATATAGATATGATCTATAAGAGTATCATCCTTCAATTTAAAAATTATAGTGATATCAATTTATAAGTAAAGAAAATTAGACTCGTCTTCTCCTCTACGTTATATTTTCACTGAATCACTATCATAAGTACTAAGAGAAAATATTAAAAAATCATAGTCAGAATTTATCTTATGAGTTTCTTTTCTATTGATCGATAATCATACTCAGAATTTAATCAGATTTTTATCTTATGAGTTTTTTTTATCGATCGATAATCATACTTAGAATTTAATCAAATTTATAATATATATTTTTATCTAATTAAATATAATTTTATAATTTAATAAATTTGGACGTGGTAAGAAATTAAAAAAAAAATTGATTTAGAGGAGAAAAGAAAGAAAACAATCTTATAGGAAAAAACATGAAAGATGGACGAAGACAACGTAGAACAATGCCAATTGTGGTGGATGAAGATTCTTTTGATGAAGGTAGTCCAGTTATCGTGTGAAATGTTGAACACATGTGGTAAGCTTTGAGACTAATAGCGAGACGAGTGATCGCAAGACAACGTCGTATGAGTAGATCAGAAAAAGACCACATTTTGGCATAGCGTAGCCGACCACTTTGAGCTTGCCTTAAAGTTTTCTACTTCGCTCGCCCTCCTCCATTGTTGTAGTCTTCGTCAGTCACCTTCGTTGGGTAGAAATAAGCATATATCAAAGTCTGAGTGGTGGCACTTATATTCTTAATCGCATCACCAAGAAACGCACCGACGCTCTTAAAGATGGGGACATAAGGCCCCATTTCTTTAGGCCAGTCTGAAAAGTACAATGCTTTGTGAAACATATGAGGCAAGCTTTACATAAATAAATAAATCATTATCATGGGAGAGTTCTATCCTTGTCATGACCTTCTGTAATGTGATCCGCGTTGAAAGAAAAGTCACAAGCGATCGTAACCATATCAGAAACATTGTCTTACAGTGAAGTTTTAGTGAGCTTTCTATGTTAGAAGGTTGGCATGAAGGACAGTAAAAAATATATTTGTATGCATATACTCTTTTGGTATTATTACGAGAGCTAACAATTTGAATTTGATTGATAAGACTTCAATAAGCAGTGGACTCTCAAACATGAAAGCAATATGCTTATGGAGTTCAACTTGCATATCATGTGCATTTATTTTGACATGAATTACTATACATCTTCACTGACTCCTCTTCATGTTTAAAAGATCACCAAAGAATATTCTTCTCATTGGTTATCGAAGTCTTGGTTTTTTTTTTTTTTTTGCATCAATGAGTTTAGTAGTCGAAGTTCTATAAGACTTTATGGTAAATTATTGAATATAATTTTTTTCTCTAAAAAAAATAATTATTTTAATTGATCGATTAACTTCGTTTGACTCAAACTACTGTTTAAAATACTTTAAGTTGAAGTTGATAATAAAATACTCATTAGACTATTATAAATTAATCATAATCTTGTCCACTGCCCATGTGAAACTAATTAGGGATGCTATATATCTAATTTAAATAAATAATATTTTGATATAAATATAAATATTTAAATATAAAAAAAATAACACATACCTCTATCATGTATGAAACAAACAATAGTAATCCAGCTATTAGAACGATATGTTCCATACTCTTAGATGTTAGGCTTGCAGCCCACAGATTCAGCCCAAGGTGGGTTTTATCAACCCACCCCCAACTTAACCTAACCCTAATCTCATATTAGGGGGTGTGGGTGGTTGTATTTTAGAGGCAGAAAAATACTATAAAAGGACAACAACGAGGGTAACAATGTTGACATCCTCGTAGTAACAAAGAGGAGAAGAAAAAGGCAGAAAAATAAGAGAAAAAAAGGGAAGAAGACAAGAACAACGCAAAGAGACTGTTCTCAATTATCTATTAGTATTCTGTTAGATCAAATCTACAGTAGACTTGTGGGCGATGACATGATCCTTGTATCCCAGTTATTCTCTTTTTACCTTTCACATTATATCTTGGTGTTCTATTTGATTGTGATTCCATTTAATTCTGTTGCATATTATAGTCTTCTAGTACTTGTTCATATATACAATTATTCTACTTTATATCCCAATCATTAGATTTCTTTATCTAACTTCAAATCTAATCTTTATACTTTAAATGTTCTAACTTAGCATCGGATTAGGATCTCTCATTATAAATGCCCAGTGCTTCTTTTTGTTTATTGCAAATTCTCCGGTTCAATATATTCATTCAACTACCTAAAAATTATCCTAGTAATTCTATAATTTTATAATATACTTCATCTGTGAAATTTACCCGTTTGACTTCGGTCATCTACTCGGGATGAACAACCTCAATCTACCCACATCATTCTAAAGAATTCCAAGAGGTGCATTGCCCATAATGCTTGAAAATAATTTTACTATTAAGGTCAACGCGATTGGGGTTCTGCCTTTGTATCTGTAACATAATAGCTGCTCACGAAAATGAGGATCCAAAGATGTTGTCCCTACTCAAAAGGAAGAAGAAGTGACATAACCATGTCGAATCATTTAATTTTATAGAGATAAAATAAGAAAAATAGACTTAAAATGATTAATCCATCCATCCATCTCAAACTCATAAGTTAATGTCATAGATTCCTATTGTACCATTTCCTATCAAAGATAAATTTATCTAATTATTGAAATTATTCCCACAGAACATACTAAAACTTTAGGCTTCCTGTCCTTAAAAAAAAGTTGACCATCTGACTGATATTTAAACTCTTTAAATGAGATAAATCATTTAAATCATTTGCCATCATCAATTATAAATGAGTTCATGTACCCCAACCCAGCAGAAAAAATATTGTGAAAACTGTAAGTGCTTTAGGCCATATGCAGCCTCCAGTCATTCTCCCAAGAACGGTAGATTGGGGCTGCTTTAATGGACCAAAACAACGCTTGCCATGTCAATTGCGGGAGATAAGCCATCATATACAATCGATTTGGGACCACTCGTTAATGCCATTTTATGGTTCTCATGATCAGTTAGGTTTATAACTTGTGATAAGAAATATATTAATGAACAATCATCGTTTCGCATATAATCATCATATCAAAACTATCGTAGAATAAAAAGATTCAAGTCACTCTCCATTTATCTGTTCGTATGGAAAAAAAATCTAAGATAGTCCGTTCAAGATTGTCTCCCTTCTATCTTCGCATGGATAAAACATCAAGAAAAGGATATTGGGATAATTATAGATTGTCTCTTTCAATGTATAAAAGCTAATCTCCAACGCTAGTACTCTTTCTAAAAAAAATCCAGACCCGTTAAGAGACTTTGGTCACTAATTTAAGCATCGAATGGATCGGATTGAAAAATTTCCCTTGATATCAGTCTTATTACATGTGGTGCTATGAGAACTCGATACTTCTATTCTTAATCTACTTCAGAGTCACTTTAATCATCATCTTAGACACTCATATCATCTCAAGTTTTGACTATGTCAAGTTGACTCAGACATCAACCATCATTTTTTTCCCAACAACTCTAAAATTTTTATTGATAAAATTAGCAACTTCTATTTAGGAATCTATCTGCTTAGAAAGCAAGCAGTGGCTTGTGATGTAAATGAGAAAATATTTCGCATGACAGCTTAAAAAAAAAAAAAACATACATTTCAACATAAAGTGTTCTGTAGAATCGCTCCTTCTCTCAAACCAATATAAATATATTTAGCCACAATTAGTTTGGTTGTGGGTAAACTATTTGCATATGCTTAAACTTCTACGGATTCTGAGTGGACTTATAATTGTAGGTATCGTGTGCCATTTCTACATGGATTGCAAGGCAAAATCGGATTGTCTGTCTCCTCCCTTCTCTCATCACAAGTTGCTCTCTATTCTCCATCTTAATTCCCACAGCTATCGTCGTCTCTTTCCATCATCCATATAATCTCCTCAGTCTTTTTTTTTTTATGACTGTGAAAAGTAATTATACAAACACATATAATCAGTTGTACGTGTGATGGCTATTTACTTGCGTTTATAAATGCAAGCTATCCAACATCTTTCAACACCAACTCATATACAATGAGCTATGGAGCGTATGAATTACTATCTATTGGATCCCATTATAGCGACATATTTCTGTCTCATTTAAATAGCTAAATTCTAATCATCATCAAAACTAGTGATATAAAAATACCATCAACACAAAAGACATATGAGTCATATGTTAAATTTGGGTATATCAATAAGATATATCATATTGATCCGATATCATAAAACATTATTTGATGGCTAGTGATCTACGATACAATATAGAGATATACGAGTTTACATATTATATCAATATGATATGATAAATATTTGTTGTTATTAAAATACTAATATGATATGATGATATAGATTGAAAAAGGATATTCTTTATAGCTTCTAATATTAAGTAATTAAACTCTACTATTATATGAGATAAACCATTTGACATGCGACTCGTATTTCAACTTGAGTTATTAACAAGAATATGCTATACAACAATATCTCTTATAACGGAACATTTTTTTATATTATATTATTAATATAATATAACAATGTGGATCAACAAAAATCACTCTCTATATAAAAATATTAGGCCAATTTTATTTGAACTTCCATCACTCTAACTCTTCAGCTACAAAAAATTTGATAAACTATGAATAAAAATAAGTACAAGTAGGAAAAGTATTGGAGTATAACATGATGAGATGAGTGCAAAGCTTAGCAACTTATATTGACACGCCTAACTTTCCACATGAGCCATTCTCCTTGAGGAGATAAACTATGAACTGAACTATTTCTCCTGCATATAAATTAAGGGGTAGAGAGAGAAAGCACATGATTTGATGCATTATTGGATCGAGCCACCTATGAGTTGAGTGAAGACACCACATTTTGGAGGACTGTCGGTGGTGGACCCAAACCATGTGTTGCACACCCTTAGCTTTCATTTGTTCGTTCAATCACCAATCATCGCCCCACGCATGTCATGTCAAACTTATTGTTTTGATGCATTAAATTAAACCCTTAAGCTACTCAAGTTAACATTTTGTGCAATAAAGATTGCGTAGCAAGTCATGGTGTTTGATTATATAATTGCTTGAATATAATAACTAGGGTTTCTACCATATGAAGAATTAGAATCCACAATTTCTTCAACTATGTATACCAACACATCTCTAATTCTTTTGCTCTACACTTGTATTACATTACACCAAAAGCTCTATGCAGCTAAATTACATCAATTTTCCACAAATTTTGGATCTTTTATCAAAAAGTTCAAATATAATGTAAAATTATTTAATAAATATAAATAATACATTTAGGTTTAACTTGACAAGGGAGAGTAGCACATGAGCAGCTTATGTTACGTCACTTTATGGATTTGATATCAAGTTAGTTCATATAACGATTCTTATTCATCTCGACATGTCACGTATGATCACCTAAGTCAATAAGATTTATTATATTGTAACTATAATATTTGATGATTTGATGCATATTTTAATAAATTAAATAAATGACTAATAATTTTATGTAATAATTAATTTTTTTATTTCATTTTGGTGTTTATCTAAGTTCACTATAAAAAGATATCTAAGTGCATTCTTCGATCTATTTGAGAATACTAATATTTTTATTTTCAATAGATTTCATTAATTTAAGTATTAGAAAGATTTTTATCGAAAATACTTCTGACATAGTTTTTATAGGATTACATATGAATTTTCTATAAATTTTGTGACAATCTTGGACGTTAGACGCCAACTAGATTCAAATCATAATATATCATATAACCTAGATTGAAAATAATAAAAATAAAAAATACCAAAGATAAAACAATCTTTTTTCCATATCCATTTTAGTAAAAACAAGACCGTATGTTATTTCAGAAAATATATTTTATTAGAGAGGATTAAATGATAAAATAAATAATAAAAAGCAACATTTTTTTTGTGATGCCGTAAGAAATAGAATGACCACATGCCAACTTGGGTTGATCTGTCACGTTCTTATTTGTCCGTGTCTCTCTGTGCACATCTGTAATGCGTGCGAGAACAGTAAAACGAATAGTAAAAAAGAAAAGAAAAAAAAGGGAGAAAAGAAGAGAAAAAATAATAAAAAAACCAAGAAATATTTTCTTATGTCTTATTATTTATATAATGAATTTTATTTTATTTTTTTATTGAATATGATCCAACTATCGCTCAACAAACAAAAAACTATTTTATTTAGATGATTTGTTTTTATAATAATTATTTTAGCTATTTGTATGATTTTTTCCTTATTATCTCATTACATCACGTATAAAAAACAAATGGTAAATATCAAGCATCATAATCTAGTTTTTCATTTTAACAATTGATATTGATGATCATTTTCAAGAAACTCCTACTCACACTGAACCATCTAAGTTGATAGATTATTCGAATCCCCTGTAATAATACCATTCCACCATTCCTATGTAGGATTCGATCAAAGTATAATTATATTTTGTGTTATCTCTATAAGGGCAATTTTCGTATAAAATATTTATAATTTGGATATTTCCTAAAAGATATCACTCTTTTATTTTTTTAATAATTTAAAAATATCTAAAATATTTTCAAAAATTTTATCAATTTTTTTACTAATTTTAAATTGTTATAGTGTTTTTATTTGACTCTTTATATTACAAACGTTATTGAAACACTGTTATAGTGTTTTTTATTTATCTCATTTACATCATTTTAAATAATATTTATAGTATTTTTGATGTACTAAGAACATTATAAATGTTATTGAAAAATACTGTATGATGGTCATTATAAAATTATATTTTTAAGTTTGTAGTTAGTTATTTTTAAGTAGTTCTTATAATATTTTTATTATGATGATCAAAATATTATAATAGACTAAAAATATTATAACAAACAAATTTTTTTGAGGAATAATTTAAATATTTTTAAATTAAAAATATTATTATTTTAGATATTTTTTAAAGGAAATCGTCTATTGATTAAAAAAACACTTTAATGGCAACAAAATTGTCTCAAGTGGGAGGTAATATATCAGGGAACATGGTTGCCTCCTCCCCTGAGCTGGTGGTCCTCTTTTCGTTCAAATCGCTTTCGGATCTATTGTCCACGGGCGTGAACCTAAAAGCATTCATCAGTCATCTCTACCAGTCTCAACGTGTGATGAACGTAGATGATGCAGGAAGAATGCTGTACCGTGCGTTGGACGATGCAGCGTCGCGATCGCAAACATACTTGTTAAGACTAATCGAAGAAGGTAAAGAGGAATCATCCTTTACTAAGCAGCAGCCGGGTTTCCCCACCAATCATGGTGCCCTTCTCCCTCTGCTTCTTCAACATTCCGTCCTCTGAATCCGCGTAGCGAAAGAAGTATCACTTTTTTTGAAGCGTAGGAGGATGACTATTGATTGCATCGGTGTCGCCTTCTCCAGCTGTAATCCCGCTTTCTTCCAGCGTCTCGCAGCAAGTTAAACTCCACCCCCGCCCAGGCTTGGGAATTCGGCGCACTAATCGTAGCAAGGAGATAAGAATTCCCTTTTGATTCCCCTCTTCTGTCTCTGTTTTTTTTTTTCTTCGTCAGATCGTCGGGAGACGTGGTGAGCTGTTTTTGATTCGATTTGGTGGTATTTTTTGTCGTGGTGCCGTTCTTATTGCTGGAGAGGCGAAGCAGCGGCAGCTGTTACAGCTAGGGGGTTAAGTGTGCACCGCAGGGCTCGTCTTCTCATAGCTTCTGCCTTGGGAGAGGCATTGCGCTTGCAATTTTTAGTTTTGATGTCTGATTTGTGAGGAAAAGCTGGTTCCGGAGCTAGATTCGTAGGAAAGGTGAGATCTTGATCGAGTCTAGGAGTAATGGCGCCGTCGTTCCACTGGTGGGGAAAGGACGAGTACCGTGGGACGTCGGTGATCGTGAAGATGGAGAACCCCAACTGGTCCATTTCAGAGATGTCCTCCCCCGACGGCGACGGCAACGAGTACGGTGTCGATGGCGGCGGTGGGCAGGAGTTCGCGGGAGTGGGGGCGAGGAAGGGCGGCCGCGGGAAGAACGCGAAGCAGATCACTTGGGTGCTGCTCCTCAAGGCCCACCGTGCCGCCGGGTGTCTCACCTCCCTCGCCTCCGCCGCCGTTGGCCTCGCGTCTGCCGTGTGCCGGCGCGTGGCCGCCGGGCGGACCGACTCCGATGCAGCCTCCTCGCCTCCCGGGGAGAGCCCTGTTCTGCGTACCCGGTTCTACTCTTGCATCAAGCTCTTCCTCTGGCTCTCGGTGCTTCTGCTGGGCTTCGAGGTTGCCGCCTACTTGAAAGGCTGGCATTTGGGCACCGCCGAGCTGCAGCGTCTGTTGGTTATGCCTGCTTCCTTCGGCGCTTGGGGTCTCTTTGAGACGTTGTATGCCAAATGGGTGCAACTGCGGTCGGAGTACATCGCGCCGCCTCTCCAGTTCCTGGCCAACACCTGCGTCATCCTCTTCCTCATTCAAAGCGCCGACCGCCTCATCCTCTGCCTCGGCTGCTTCTGGATCCGCTTCAAGAAGATCCAACCCGTGCCAATGCAGGCCGTCGGCAAGGATCCCGAGTCCGGCGGCGAGGACTTCCCGATGGTATTGGTTCAGATTCCCATGTGCAACGAGAAGGAGGTAACCTTCGGAAAGATTTGATTTTTGCGAGCTGGATTTGAGGACTCCGACACTATAGTCATAGTGATTGTTGGCTTTGGAATTTTACAGGTGTACCAGCAATCGATTGCCGCAGTGTGTAATTTGGATTGGCCGAGATCCAACATTCGAATTCAGGTATTGGATGATTCTGATGACCCGACGACACGAACAATGATCGAGGAGGAGGTGGAGAAGTGGCAGCAGAATGGCGCCCGCATTGTGTACCGCCACCGGGTTCTCCGAGAAGGTTACAAGGCTGGAAATCTCAAGTCGGCCATGAATTGTGGCTACGTTAAGGATTACGAGTTCGTCGCCATCTTCGATGCTGATTTCCAGCCGTCTCCGGACTTCTTGAAGCGGACCATTCCTCACTTCAAGGTTTGTTCAAACTGATCTGAGAAGCAATGCAAGCTCGAGTTCTGATAATGAACTCTATCCATGGTGGGACTTGCAGGAGAATGAGGAGCTGGGGCTGGTGCAGGCGAGATGGGCTTTCGTGAACAAAGGCGAGAACTTGCTGACCCGGCTGCAGAACATCAACTTGTGCTTCCACTTCGAGGTGGAACAGCAGGTGAACGGAGTGTACCTCAACTTCTTCGGCTTTAATGGGACGGCTGGAGTTTGGAGAATCAAGGCACTTGAGGATGTCGGAGGGTGGCTGGAGAGAACCACGGTGGAGGATATGGACATTGCAGTCCGAGCTCACCTGAAGGGATGGAAGTTCATTTTCCTCAATGATGTGGAGGTACCTGAAGACCTTTGAATTTATGATCATTTTCAAAGATTTGATTAAGTTAAGATATACTAATACTGATATTTCATTCAAAATTTGATGTTACAGTGCCTGTGTGAATTGCCCGAGTCATATGAAGCTTACAGGAAGCAGCAACATCGGTGGCATTCTGGCCCGATGCAGTTATTTAGACTCTGCTTGCCCGACATTGTACGATCCAAGGTATGGTCCACAGCTTCAGTTTCTAGCAGAAAGGAAACAGAGCATTCTTTTGATGCTGTGTAAGTTAATACTTTTCTAAAATTTATCTGAGTCCAATTTTCCTGTTATTGGCATACATAAAACTGAGATCACTTCAGTAATTAAAAACAGAATTGATCTATATGATTGTATCAACACGATATGCTGAAGTTTTCCACTAATGCATTTTACATCATATTAGGGCACTAATTTTTTTGTTTTACAGGAAGACATCAGATTTAGCCAAGCCAACTTTTAAAGCCTTATCCTAATGGTGATAAGCTATATAAGAAATGCAAGTTAAACTTTTACTGGACAACTTATACTTTTCTAATCTTGTCTTCATCACTTATCCTTTGAAAAAAAGAAAAAAATATACTTTTCCTAAAAATGAGAAATTTCCTGTTATTGACATACATCAGAATCACAGCAAAGACCGCATCAATAATCCAAAACAAATATTTGATTGTATCACCTTAGCAAGAACACAATGTTGGAGTTTTCTGCTGCTACTGCACTTAATGCATATTAAGAACAGTTTTTTTGAGGAACACATCAAAGTTAGCCAATTTAAGAAGCCTATCCTAAGAACAAGTTTAATTTTTTACATGGTCTTCTGTAAATCTCATGCCTTGTAGTGTGATCTCTTTCTTCTACCTACAATGATACTGGCTTATCAAGAACAAAAAGATTTTTGGTTTTGGTTACTCTCATGCAAAAATTGAAACAAAAAAAAAGATGGCTTAGTGCACAAACGCTCACGTTAATGCTGATAAAACATAACTAATCTTGCTTTCCTTGATTTAGGTAGACTCAGTCTGATACTATCTCTGTTCTTCTGATCCTCTGTTCTTCTCTATCTTTCGTGGTTGCAAGAAATGCTAAACAAGGGTATAGTCTGTTACAATTTGTCCAGAGCAATCTTTTATTCCCCCGACTTTGTTTTCCTTTCAGCATAATCAAAACGCGCCAACTGCAGGAGCAAATTTCTTGGTTATTTATAACACTTCATCTTGAAATTTAGTCATTCTCCAAATTTGTTGAAGTTTCAGAATTTATTTGTTCTCATTAGATTTGTATCGAATGCTTCTTTCCAAAATGTTATTTCACATAATTCCTTGTGGTAATCTATTTAATTTCTTGCTGCAGATTGGGTTTTGGAAGAAATCGAACTTGATACTTCTCTTCTTCCTTCTCCGCAAATTAATACTGCCTTTCTACTCTTTCACCTTGTTCTGCATCATCCTCCCCATGACCATGTTCATCCCAGAGGCTGAGCTCCCTGCATGGGTGGTGTGCTATGTTCCTGCGACCATGTCCTTCCTCAGCATCCTGCCTGCACCAAGATCTTTCCCATTCATCGTCCCATATCTCCTCTTCGAGAACACCATGTCTGTGACCAAGTTCAGTGCCATGATCTCAGGCCTATTCCAGCTCGGGAGTGCCTATGAATGGGTTGTCACTAAGAAATCAGGCCGATCATCTGAGGGCGATCTCTTTTCTCTAGTCAAGAAGGAGCCTAAGCAGCAAAGAGTGGCCTCAGTGCCCGATCTTGAAACTGTTGCAAAGGTGGAGTCCCAGCTGAAAAAGGAGTCTAAGCAGAAGCATAACAGAATCTACCGGAAGGAGCTTGCACTTGCATTTCTTCTGCTGACTGCTTCACTTCGGAGCTTGCTCTCGGCCCAGGGTATACACTTCTACTTCCTCCTCTTTCAGGGTATCTCATTCCTCTTGGTAGGTCTTGACCTGATCGGCGAGCAGATTGAGTGAAAAAGTAAGAGGAGAATATACATGAGAACTGGGTACTACTGAACATGATCATAATTAGGGGAAGGATTCATCAGTTTAATGACATCCCAAGATCCTTTTGCAGAGGTGTCTGATAGTCACAATTGCAGCCTGCTGCATTCATCATTCTTTCAGGTCCTATTCTTTTGTATGATTTCACTTATAGCATATCAGTTTATTTTGATTGTTTGAATATCAGATATTAAAAAACTAACATTTTTATTGTAAGTTCTGTGAAATTCCGAAGAAATATTGGCACTAACAATGAGATTTAAGGCCAGCAACCAAAAGAAGTTCTAATACAGAGAAGTAATATTCCTTGATCAGTAATGTTTTTGTTGTTGTTTCAATGCTGTGTTAAGTGCTGTTGAAGTTACAAAACTTGCCATTTCTTGAAGTAAAGGGTTATTTTATAGATTTTGGTGATATTATCTTGATGAAGATATTCATATGCTACAAAAAAAAAAAACACCTAAATTTTATTGGTGAAAAATATCCAAGACATTCTCAAGATGCATTGGCAATAAATTATGCAGCTATCATATATTATATTCCAATATCCATTTAAATTCAAATAATAAATTATGCAAAAGCTAAAATTGACAAAACCATTAAAAGGAAGTACAGGCTAAGCAAAAGACATTTATATCTGATTTCATTTTTTCCCTCAAGCCTCCTTCAGGAACAAATGAATGTTCATGAAATTAATTTGATGAAACTCTCATCTTATATTTCACTTGAAAATAGAACGATATCTCCAATATTTCCTAATAAAGGATGATAATGATAATTAGCATGACGACTTAGATTAGAATATGCTAACACAAGTAAATGACATGAACTGATGTAGAAAAATGATAGTTCATGAAATGACTGATAAAGGTTCGACATGAACATCAAAGGAATAGAGACGGATGACGCAGGGGAAGAGTCATCTCTAATTCACATGACTCACCTCCCGGAGTCCCAAAGTTGATGCTCGCATGGGTGGGGCACCAACTGGGCTTCTTTTCCCTTCTGAGTGGAAAGCTGGATGGGATGGCCTTCTGATTCCCGTGACACACATGGCCAAGATAGATTGGCTGAATCTATTTATCTTCTTCTTCGTTGTGAGAGCTAGGAACTGAAGCTGTCAGCTAGGCTTGGCTGCTTCTAGATTGCAGAATATCCGGAAATAGATTGTAGGGGAAATGGTGTCCGCTTAAAGCCTGCTGTATGTATCATACAAGGTGCCACTATGTGTTGTCGAACAAGTGTTAGATTTGTGCCATGGAGTGCATTCATCTGTTACATGCCATTGAAGTGCCTGCTCCATAACTCCTGAGGTGGTCTCACTATTTTAACCTAACTTTGTCATACTTTGTCTGGAACATAACCTCACCATGCTACCCAAGTGAAAATACGGAATATATATATATATATATATATATATATATATATATATATATATATATATATAATATTAGTAGTAGATAAATGCATCAGAACAATAAAAACTGTTTAAAGAGCACATTCAGAAAAGATAATTTAAATTTTTTTTATCTTGATATAAACAGCTTAAACATATGAATATGATCTAACAAATATTAATTCTTCTGAGAAATAAAAAGGATAAATTTCTGATAATATGCAGTGAGATAAAGCTTCCTAAACGGCATATTTAGAAGTAGCTTTTCCTGAACGCGCATTTGCAGTCACAGAAGTCACCGCGCCTTTATTACATCATACCTACTTTTTGATCCGTTACTCTCTCTCTCTCGCTCGCTCTCTCTCTCTCTCTCTCTCTCTCGCCACCGCTTTGCTTGATATAATGGACCCTTCTTCGTCGATCCTCGTCCAAACACAAAAAGAGTATCCAACGACAGAGTGAAGGAAAAAAGCGGAGCCATGAAAACCGCTCTCCTCCTTTTCTCCCTACTGCTCGCAGCCGCCGTAGCGGCCCGCGAGCTCGACGATAAGAGGGGCAAGTCCGCAAAGGCCGGAGTGGACGCCGCCGCCTACATCCCGGGCTTCGGGGCCGACCCCGGGGGGTTCTTCGGACCGGGAGGCGGGTTCAACATGCCCGGATTCGGCGGCGGGTGGGCCGCGGGCTACGGCGGGTACGGCCGCGACGGAGTGGCCGTGCCGTCGGTCGTGTGCTCCGACTGGGGGCCGTGCTACAATAAGAAGCTAACGTGTCCCGCCAAATGTTTCACATCCTACAGCCGCTACGGCAGGGGCTACGGCGGTGGCGGCGGCGGCGGAGGCTGCACCATCGACTGCAAGAAGTACTGCGTCGCCTACTGCTGAGGCCATCCACTAATCCTCCCTCTACATGTCGCTAGTTTAATATCTATCTATATACGGTATGCTTGTACGCGTGCATGTATTGAGTGGTTTGGTAGGGAAAAGTAGAATAAAGAAGGCTCTAAGTGGTTTGATTATTAATGGTGGTGGTTCAATTAAACCTTAGGGAGTGTTGTCAGTTTCTTTGAGACGTAAGGTTTTATTGTGTTTCTCTGAATATGGAGTGCTCTACTTAATTAAGAGTTCAAATATAATTTGTTTTTCTTACATTTAATTATAAATAGATTTTAAAGAGTTCTGATATTTCACATTGCAAATTTATTTAAAACAATTGGAAGGGTAGTCACTATCCTAAATAAAATATTGTCCTTTACACTTGATTTGATTTTTATTCTTTATGCTTAATCTTATTCTTATTTTATAATTTATACTATATAAAATAAATTAGTATTTGAACCTTTAATTATTATAGTATACTTTTGAACAAGTCAAACCAAAAAAAAAGGAAAATTCACTATTTTTTCTTATCCTTAAAACTAGATTAAAGATTTAAATAATGATTGATTGGAGATGAAAGTAAAGTAACTTATTGTATTTAAGGAAGAACAAAATACTAATAGATTAAAAGGAGGTTATTTTTAAATCTTTTCATCGATTGGTTGTTATCATTAATTAAGGAAAGATAATTTAATCTTAATTTTAATAATAAAATTATTTGATAAATTTAAAGAAGTAATTTTATAATAAAATAAATGGTATAAGTGTTATAGGTGAAAGTTTGGACATTATGTTATGACATATAAAGTCGTACTTATGCTAGGACATATAAAATTATATTGAAATATCAAATATTGTGAAGAAAGATTGGATGTCATATTCAATAATTAGATATCATATTCGATGATCGAAGTCAAGTGTAAGATAAATCGAAATGTCAAAAAATCAAGTAATTTGTTAGTATAATAGATAATGTGTTAGGAGAAAGAATATGCTTGAAGAGCAATTGATTTATCAAAGCTTTGGTCGTAATTAAATTGGGTTGTGAGTGGTCTTCAAACATGCTAAAATTAAATTATCTCAATTGGAGTTTACGTTCTGCTGTCTTGGGTCTTACTAGGCTTGGAAGCATGATAAGGTGATGGTATCATCCAATCTAAGTGGCGGTAATGACAATATCATTTCAGAGTTATCAATAATAATACTAAATGAAAAGATTATAGTACCTTGAGTATTCTTATTTTCAAATATTTTTTAATAATTTACCCTTATATTTGGATCTTTTAGGGTTATAAAGTATCTCTTTTAGGCTTGACTTTTGGAGCATTTATTCTTAAGTTTTCTTATTGCAAGTGTGAGTGATCTGTAAAAGCTTAAGAGATCAAGTGAAGGTCCCTAAGCCTTGAAAAGAAGACCCTAAAGGATTGTAATCTTCAACAACGAAAAATTGAACCATTATGAATCGATTGATTCATTTGATTGATTCAATTAGATATCATATCATTGCTTTTTAAAAAAATTAATTTAATCAGTATATAAACACAAATGAAAACATGAGTATAAGATTAAGAGGTAAACCAATTTTATAATAGTTTGATCTTCTACCAACGTTCACTCTTGATTCATCTTCCTTCCAGGTTATTGATTTTCACTATCGATTTTTCTTTTAATAAGTAAAAATTAACGATTCTTTATGTTTTATCCTTTTTATGGCTTATAAGAGTATCTTACAATTGAAACTCTCAAGATTTTATAAGAATCTCTTATATATTAGGCATTCTTCTACCATGTTATTTGAACATTTGACAAACTATCTTATTTTTCGATATGTTGATTTATCCTTCTTCATAAGTTAAAGCTAATACAGTGTTTGATTCTCCAATATAACATTCAATTTTTAATCACAATGTTCAATCCTTTAGTACGAATTTCGATCTTCCATGTGACATTCGATCTTTCGGTAGTCGACACTTTTACTCTGAGTATAATTGTAATATTTAGCTTATCATAGGATTAGTTCTTGAAAATCATCAATTGATATTATCATCAATTAATTTTATTATCAATTAATCTTATTATCAAAAATATAAGATTCAATATTAATGTTATTATCGATCCTAACATAGTCAAATAGCTACGAACAACACAAGGTGGACCACTGAGAACAGTACCTAAGTACTCTTATTTTTGGGGACTTCTCATCTATTTGCTCCGTATGTTTGGATGCTTAAGCCCATCTTCCTAGACTTTTGAGTTGAGGTAAAGAAACTCCTAAGTTTTCTTGAGCTTTTTCTTATGAGAAATTCTCTTTTAAATTATAAGACTTGTTATTAAGTTTGAGAGAATCATTGCACAAGATAAAGGGTAAATAATTTTTCTTTACACATTAAAAATAAGATTAATGGTGAAAATCAATCATCTCGGAAATAGAGAAATCAAGAATTGGTATATATTGAGAAGACGTAGCCCTTTATAGGTTTTGTGCCTCTCATTTTGTTTGCCAAAAAAATAAAAAATATATTAAAACTTAAACAAGCCTGATACAGCCATTATCATTCATATCATTGCAAACCAACATATGTAAGACATAAGGCAATTCAGCCTTCTAAGTAATAGTGTCTTGCCAAATAACAATATCAACTCTTATTCTTGTATGATCTGCAAGCTAATTTAATGATTGATTTCGTTCTGTTGGGTTTCTTTTAACATATCAAATATGGATTAAATAATTATTTTCTAAAATCAAAACCGAATTTTGATTTAAAACCAAGCAATCCAAAAAACAATGGATTAAGAATGTTTCTATAAAACTTGTCAAATCCATTATAATATGTATGAAATCCTACAACAATTAATAAACATATTAATACGGAAGCGTACCTGATGAATTCATTAGAATATTTTCTGAATTAATCGGTGATTTGGTCTTCCAATTGCAGAGTATTCTTAAGAACTTTAGCTTTCTCCTTGACGGGTGAAGAGAAACTTCATTCGATACTGCAACCGGGGACCATAACCTTATTTATAGTCATAACTGATGAATCTACAATTATGATTATATTCATAATTGATGAATCTGCAATTATGCTTCAAGAGTTTCATATTTCTAACTTATCTCGTCATTAAGTTAGAAATATGATTGATGGTATCCACACAATTAATTTTCATAATAATAATTATGTCCCTTAGCCAAATAACTTTACTTTAATTTGATCACTTTAATTTTGGCTAATCAAAAATAATGACTTAACATATTTAATTATACATGTGTGACTCTTAAAATTCTAACAATCTCCCACTGAGTCACATATGTATCCTTATAAATATATTATACTTTATGAGCTCAAAACTGTTGTCATTATTAAACAGGACATACAAAACAATCTCGTCCATTGGCCATATTAATATAGGACCAAAGCGGTCTTCGCTATATCAATCATAGCTAAACCCATCAATGATCACTAATATTAACATAACCAAATGACATAGATCAATTATGAAATGTGTAGCATGAAAATTACATGAATGTGATCTGTACATGTCAATTTTCAACTGGTCCAACTTTATCTTTATGAGATCATTAATAACTTTAATAGCCATAATGTACAAAGTATAATAAACTGAAGCTTTATTTCTGATCAGAAAATATTTGTATAAATACAGAATCTGGCATAGAACATATAACAAACATATGACAGACTCTCACTAAACTAAAGTTTCCTCAAATTCTGATATACCCATATGAGCAGTATGCTCATGAAAGATCTTGGGCGGTACACCTTTTGTGAGAGGATCTGCCAACATAAAGTTTGTTCCCAAGTGTTCTATAGAAATTTGTTTACTTTGTACCCTTTCTTTCACAACTAGGAACTTGATGTCAATGTGCTTTGACTTAGTCGAGCTCCTATTGTTGTTGGAGAATAAAACAGCTGATTTGTTATCATAGTATATCTTTAGTGGTCTTTCAATCCCTTGTACTATTTGCAGTCCTGTGACAAAATTCCTCAGCCAAATTCCATGATTGGACGCCTCAAAACATGCTACAAATTCTGCTGCCATAGTGGAAGAAGCAATAAGAGATTGCTTGGCACTACGCCAAGAAATTGCCCTACCAGCCAACATATAAATGTAGCCCGAAGTGGATTTCCTACTATCTTGGCATCCAGCAAAATCGGAGTCAGAATACCCAATGATCTCCAAATGGTCTGATCTCCTATATATGAGCATATAATCTTTTGTCCTCTTTAAATATCTCATGACTCTTTTAGCTGCCTTCCAATGATCCATTCCAGGATTGCTTAAGTATTTGCCTAACACTCCAACAATGTACGCTATATCCGGACGCGTACAAACCTGTGCATACATTAGACTCCCTACAGCTGATGCATAGGGAATCTTCTGCATTTCTTAAGTTTCCAGATTTCCTTTAGGGCATTGATTGAGACTGAACTTGTCTCTCTTTGCGACAGGGGTGTCTCCTGATTTGCTATCATGCATGCCAAACCTTTTGAGTACTTTATCGATATAGCTCCTTTGTGATAATCCTAGAATACCCCGGGATCTGTCTCGGTGTATCTAGATTCCTAATACAAAAGAGGCGTCACCAAGATCTTTCATCTCAAAATTTCTAGATAGAAATCTCTTGGTTTCGTGCAATAAGCCTATATCATTTGTGGCAAGCAGAATATCATCCACATACAATATCAGGAAAATAAATTTGCTCCCATGGAATTTGTGATACACGCAATCATCAATAGCGTTCATCTCAAAACCAAATGAGATAATTACTTGATGAAATTTGTGATACCACCGACGGGATGCCTGTTTTAGTCCATATATGGATTTTATCAATTTACAAACCATTTTCTTTGGGTCTCCTGACACAAAGTATTCTGGTTGTACCATATAAATTATTTCATCAATGTTTCCATTGAGAAATGCTGTTTTAACATCCATCTGATGAAGCTCTAAATCAAAATGTGCGACTAGAGCCATTATTGTCCTAAAAGAGTCCTTCGTTGAAACCGGAGAGAAGGTCTCTTTAAAGTCAATCCCTTCCTTTTGAGTATAACCCTTTGCCACAAGACGTGCTTTATACCTCTCCACATTACCTTTAGAATCCCTTTTGGTTTTAAAAATCCGTTTACAACCAATGGGTTTCACACCTTCTGGTAATGGGACAAGTTCCCAAACTTTATTGTCTTGCATGGACTTATACTCTTGATTCATTGCTTCAATCCACTTATCCGAATTAGAACCTTCCATGGCTTGATGGAAGTTGATTGGATCATCTTCCATTATACCACTACTTTCTTCATGTTCTTGGAGAAATACCATATAATCGTCCGAAATGGCACTCCTCCTTTCCCTAGTGGATCGTCGCAAAGGTGCTGGCTCTTGCGACACAGATTCTTGAGGATGTTGAGTTTGTTCCTCATGAATAATTTCTTCATACTGTATGAGAGTTGAAATGACTATATCCTTTTGAGGTACAGATTTTGTCACATTAGTGGCAACTATATGAATCGGATCAGACTGAACCAATTCTTCCTCAAAGGTAAAATCTTTAATCTTATTTCTCCCCCCAAACTCAATATCCTCAAAGAATGTAGCAATACCCGTCTTAAAAATATTTCTTGATTTGGGATCATAAAATTTATACCCCTTAGATTGCTCAAAATAACCAATAAAGTAACTGCTCATTGTTCGGGGTTCCAATTTATTTTCATTAGGCCTGTAAGGCCTTGCCTCAGCTGGACAACCCCATACACGAAAGTGTTTTAGACTAGGCTTTCTCCCAGTCCAAAGTTCATAAGGAGTTTTTGCAGTTGCTTTAGTTGGTACTCTATTAAGAATGTAAGCTGCAGTTTTTATTGCTTCTCCCTAGAGTGACTCTGGCAAAGTAGATTGAGAAATCATACTTCTTACCATGTCCTTAAGTGTGCGGTTTCGTCTTTCAGCTACACCATTCATGCTAGGTGACCTAGGCATTGTATACTGAGGGACAATTCCACACTCCTCTAGGTATAAAGCAAATGGTCCTGGACGTTGTTCACCTGAGCCGGTCATTTCTGTCATAATATTCCCCTCCACGGTCAGATCTGACGTTTTTAATCCTTTTGCTGAGTTGATTTTCAACTTCAGCTTTAAATGCTTTGAACACATCCAAAGACTGAATTTTTCATGTATTAGATACAGGTATCCATATCTAGAGTAATCATCTATGAAGATATGTGACAGTCCATTGTTGACCGGTCCATGAGGTGTAGGAAATGTCCACAAATATCTGTATGTATCAATTCTAAGACGTCCGTAGCTCTATATGCACCTGATCTCTTAGGTTTGGTTTGTTACCTTTAATGCATTCGACACAAACATCTAGACCTTGATAAGTCAATGGATCAAGAATCCCATCTGTCCCAAGTCTTTCAACTCTATTCTTAGATATGTGACCCAAACGTTTATGTCATAATATATCAGAATTTTCAATTTTATATTTAGTACCTCGTAATTCCGCATTCAAGGTTTTATGATAGGATGCTATAGTATCAAGTAAATATAGATTGTCATAAGTCATAAGTGAACCAGTTCCAATCATATTTGAATTTAAAGACAAGGTAAACTGATTGTTTCCAAATGAACAAGAATAACCAGATTTGTCCAAATAAGAAACAGAAATTAAGTTCCGTCTAAATGACGGTACAATAAAAGTGTCTTTTAAATTCAAATAATATCCAGTACACAATAACAATCTAAATATGCCTATAGCTTCCACATCTACCGATTTTTCGTTCTCTACATAAATGCATCTTTCAGCATTATTGGGCCTTCGGTAGCTCAGGCAACCTTGCATTGATACACTGATGTTAGTTGTTGCACCAGAGTCTAACCACCAAGTGTTTCTAGGTACTGAAGTTAAATTGACTTCTGAACAAACCAAAGTAAGGAATGTTCTCTTTTTAGCACGCCAAGCGTGATATTTGGCACAGTCCTTCTTTAAATGCCCAGATTTCTTGCAAAAGAAACAAGTATCATATTTATTTTGTTTCTTCTTTACTGGACCTTTATCAGCCTCATTCTTTCCAGATTTGTATTTTCTTTTCTTGCCCTTAAAGTTGGTTTCGTTTAGAACCAGTACTGAATTGAGGTTAGTAGATATTATTGCAAGAGAACCTAAATAAGAGAACAATAGATAACAAAAATTATGCTCATATTTATTACTGTAAACTTAAGTAAATTCAAATAATGATATAACCCATCTCAAGATACCAAGTGCAACATTAATATCTTGTCTTTGGACTTCAATATTAATTGCTAATGGTAGTCTCGTTGTAATGATCAAACACTGATAATAAGACATGTCAAATGATAGACCCTTCTTTGGATTGATTTATCATTTACATGTATAACTTTATAATTGTCACGTGTTTACCATTACAGGTATGTATAAAATCCTGCCAGTCATTAACCTTCCTTTGGGCCGGATAATTACCGCATGGATATAAATACACACTACATTTAATATTTTCATGAGAAATGTTATATATGAGAGGTCACTTTGGCGACTTCATATATTAAATTACTCAATCTAATATTAAACAATCACTAATTGAATTTGGACCATATTAGTCAAATTGATTTGATCTTAATTTGTTGACTAAAATATTTAAAGCATGTAAATATTCAATTTATGTCAACAAACAACTTTATAGAATCAATATTATGTTTAAACCAACATAATATTATTAAACCTATTACCAACATAATATTTAACAATATCTAATTAATTAAATTCATATTAATTAGATAAAATCCAAAAAAGAATTTGGGAAATTTATGCCTGCAAAAAATGAATTTGCATATCTTAAAAAAGGAAAAGATAATCCAAAATTAAACTGATATTATATCAGAAAAAAGTACTAAATTGAATGTGAAGCATGCTGTAGTATGATTACATAAAACCATCATCTTTTCCAATGATGATAGAACCAAATCACTTCAAAATAACATGGTTACATAAAACCATCATCTTTTCCAACGATGATAAAACCAAATCACTTTAAAATATTGATGAAAACATCATGAAAAACAAGCTTAAATATTCATCAATCATTGTAGGATGGCTCTGATACCACTTGTTGGGTTTCTTTTAACATATCAAATATGGATTAAATAATTGTTTTCTAGAATCCGAATTTTGATTTAAAAACAATCTTAATAGATCCAAAAAAACAATGGATTAAAAATGTTTCTATAAAACTTGTCAAATCCATTATAATATGTATGAAATCCTATAATAATTAATAAACATATTAATACGGAAGCGTACCTGATGAATCCATTAGAATATTTTCTGAATTAATCGGTGATTTGGTCTTCCAATTGCAGAGTATCCTTAAGAACTTTAGCTTTCTCCTTGATGGGTGAAGAGAAACTTCATTCTGCAATTGGGGACCATAACCTTATTTATAGTCATAACTGATGAATCTACAATTATGATTATATTCATAATTGATGAATCTGTAATTATGCTTCAAGAGTTTCATATTTCTAACTTATCTCGTCATTAAGTTAGAAATATGACTGATGGTATCCACACAATTAATTTTCATAATAATAATTATGTCCCCTAGCCAAATAATTTTATTTTAATTTGATCACTTTAATTTTGACTAATAAAAAATAATAACTTAACATATTTAATTATACATGTGTGATCCTCAAAATTCTAACACGTTCTCCATAGATATGGATAATCTTTTATTCCAAAAATTGAGTACATAAGAAAAATATATCTTTAATTATATATTTAAAACTCCCTATAAATTAGAATGACGATTATAAGAGAATCTATCTCAATTAATAATATTTGAATGTCAGCTTGCAAAGCTGCTTGAATACCTTCCTTAATTGCCCAAGTCTCATAGTACAGATTATTCTTTCTTACAAAATGCCTGCATTCATAAATTAGAAGACATCCAGTTGAATTTATACCAATCCTTTGATGGAGGGATCCATTTGATAAGAATTTATTATGTACTCTGATTTCCCTCAGGAATAGCAATTTTCAACACAGTATAAGCAACAGTAACAACTCTACACATTAGGGTGAAAGGATGTATTCTTATCTTACTTGTATTCTTATTTAAATACTTTGATTATTATTTTTTTCTTGTTACTCTTAATCTTTACTTAATTTTTAAAATGATCTCCAAACACACTCGTATTAGTTCACCTTATTATTATTATTACTAATCCGAACAAAAAAATACATTCGAAGTATTTGACATGACCAAAGTCTAACATTACTGAGACATCAACTTTGATAGATGATAATCATCTTATGTATAATAATCACTTCAAATATCTTTTCAAACTTACTAAAACGAAATTGAGCGCTTAAACGACTTATAAATATTTTTTGCCCACAACTAATAAAGCGAAATTGAGCAATACCTTCAACATATTTTTTTATATAAAAATAAGATAATGGATATAAGATATAAGTTTTTTTTTTACCTTCAAAAAATATCATCTCTAAGAAAAAATACCATCTCTCAGTTGAGTCATACATAACAGGACAAGTACCATCTCTCAGTTGGTAACCAAGATTGAATATATCAAAAGTTCAAATTAATCATGATTACTATTTTTAATAAATAAACTTTAAAATATTTAAAATAAAAGTCAATACTTTTATCAAAAACTCAAATATAAAAGTGTAAATATAAAACCTCCTTACTTGAGGGGTATATATATATATATATA